>MU225693.1:1056918-1087160 GCA_018584345.1 Thuja plicata
AATTGGAATTGGAATTGAGAGTATTATTTTGTGAAGGAAAATTCATTCCCATTTTTGTGTTAATATTATATTGCTATCAGAATGTATATATAAATCTATGTATATACACATGTGTATATATACATGTGTGTATATATACATATGAGTGTATATACACATGTGTATATACACACATGTGTATATGTGTGTATATATACATGCATGTGTGTGAATATACATGTGTGTATATACTCTTGTGTGTATATATACATACATGTATATATATAGTATATATACATGTATGTATATATACACACATGTGTATATACATACTCATCTATATGCACATGTGTGTATATGTGTGTATGTGTATATATTTTTATATGTGTATATATATACACATGTGTATATGTGTATAAATACACATGTATGTATGTGTATATACACACATGTACATATATAGTATAGATACATGTATGTATATATACACATAAGTGTATATACACATGTGTGTGAATATACATGTGTATGTATATACATGTGTGTGCATATACTCTTGTGTGTATATATACATACATGTATATATATAGTATATATACATGTATGTATATATAGACACATGTGTATATACATACTCATATCTATATGCACATGTGTGTATATGTGTATGTGTGTATATGTGTATGTGTATATATGTGTATATGTGTATATATATACACAAATGTGTGTATATATGTGTATATGTGTGTATACACATGTGTGTATGTGTGTATACATGTGTATATATACACATGTATGTATGTGTATACATGTGTATATACATACATGTATGTGTATATATATATGTGTGTGTGTGTACATGTGTATATATACATGTGTGTATACACACACACACATGTGTGTGTATATATGTGTATGTGTATATGTGTGTGTATATATGTGTATGTGTACAAAAACAAAATTCCAATTCCAATTCTAGTTGTGTTTGCATCTTCTCAGTCATCTTCCAGGTGAACCAAACAGGACATCCATATTCTAGAATTCATTTTGAGAATAGCACAAACCTAGAATGGATTCAATTCTAGAATTGGCAATTCTAGCATGCACAAATTCCGCCAACCAAACGGGCCCTAAGTGCAATGGGAACTCAGTTTCCCAAATTTCTGCCAGGTAAATGATGCTTTCATTTACAACAATATTCTAACGCTTACTCGGGATTTTGTGTATAGACTATCACAGGTGACGATGACTCTGGTCAGCTCCTATGGCCACTATTTCATCCAGTTCCAACATGACACCTACATTCGGGTGATAGGCTTCAACAGGAAGCCCCATCTTCTGCCCCAATATTGTGGGGACAAGATTATTCTTTTAGATTTTTGCCGATAGATGATGGATCTGCATGCCTTCTTTACGCTAAAGAAGGTCATCAATGTTCCATTCCCTTTTTCATGTGGGAATTATACATGTAGCCTCGCCACTGCTCGGGAGGTAGACAGTGAATTAAAGAACCTAGGGCTGGTGGAATTCCACCACGCCCAAAAAAATTATGATCCCCTCGGCAAGATTTCCACAGCACTCCCCCGGGCATCCCCATCCCATGAAGTAGATATTGAGGACTTTTGAGCGTACTGCCAAGACAATTTTTATCTTTGGACTTGACATCATTCTCGGATGAGCAAAGGGCTCATGAAAGCACTCGACCTTCAGACTTTCCTGAAGGGCTTCAAAGATGACGGGCCGCTGGAAAATCCAGCATATAAGGAACAACGGTTGGACAAATTAGATCTTCCTCTAGTGGATTGGGCCATCCCTAAGGACCTAAACATTGAAGGGGTATGTCACCCCATTATAGAGGAAAGCCACCAGTATTTCACCCAAGCATGTCCAAAGAGTGCTTGAAAGAAGCCAACGATCAAATGGGCTACTCCCTCTTCAAACGGTGCCAGACCTTCTTCATCTGCCATGATCGCTAAACCAAGTACAAGTAAAGGGAAAGAGAAGGAGGTTGTCCTAGTTCCCAAAGTGCCTCCACATAACCCCCTCCCTTCTAATGACATAGTTACATCAACAAATGGAGTCAACAAGGCTGGCCACCCAACAAATAAGTATGCAGGTATCCTCCTGCCTCCTTATAGCTCCAATAGCATCTACTCACATGGCGAGATCCCCGTCATTGGCAGCCATGATGAGAAGACAGACTTTCGATGAGGCAGAGTCTACTAGTATTCTGGAATCAAAGAAAATGAAGACCCTGATGACAACCTTAGGCGCTATACTCTCATTGGCCAAAATGATGTCTAGGAATGTAGAGGATAAAAGGCACAAGAAAGCACGAACCATCCATACTCTCCAGACTGGTCTGATAGGTAGTACAGTTGCATCCATCGCAACATCCCCATCAGATGTAGAGGTAGTGACCGTAAGGCTCGAGGATTACAACATAATGGAATTAGCATTAGGGAGGAGAGATAAAAAGGGTGAGCTAGATCTATTGAAAGAAGCCACCAAGGTAATAGAGGCTAGGTACATCAAACAAGGCCAGAAGCTGAAGGAGGAAAGAGAAAAAAATGCCAATCTCCTCGCACTTCTGGCAGAACTTTCATAGCCTCTATCCGAGGTCCACCCTGGAACACCTTCCTCTGGATTTCTGCTCATGCAGGGCGACGTGGATTCTCTATGAATCATTAAAAAGAAAGCACAATCTGTAGATGGGTGGGCCGCCGAGTAGGTGACTGCCATGAGACAATTTCTGGGGGTGTCCCTCCTAGACCTTTATCGGGTTGATTCTCTTCTTAGCTAGGCAAAGGGCTCCACTGTCATATGGGAGCAAGATTTAGCAACGTATGAAAAATGGAAGGCCGGGCTAGAAGAAATCCAAAATATAGGGGAAGAAGTCGCCACAGAGGCAAGGATTTTTGGAGATGAATCATTTGATTCCCTCCAGGCCCAGTTATCCAGACATGTCCTTAGGGGTGAGGTATGCAAGGAACTAGTTAAGGCCTTGAAAGAGAAAGTGATGGCCACCCAATACCCCATGGTTCTATTTAAAGCATTTGTGGTTGGATTATCGTAAGTCACTCCCTTTAGCACTGGGACATGTACCCTGGAGGACTATGTCCTCAGAAAGTTTGATGAGTGGATGGAGTCCCTGTATCTTCCTGCCAGAGATTTTGACCAGGGCAGGTTATCCAGATTTTCAAAGACAATGATATGGTCACATGATGCCATCAAGATGGTGGATGAATTCTGAAATGGGGTCAGAGAGGTTGAGGAGGCATTGGAGGCTATCCACAGTCAGTGGGACAAAATAAAATATGTAGATGAAGAAAGCATAGGCCAAGTGTTGGAAGCTTGGGAAAAATCATGATTAATAAAGTTCTCTGGAGCCTGGAGAATCTTGTCAGGAGATGTATTTTTGTATTCATTCCTTCTTTCAGGATGAAATTTCCTGGATCCCAGAATTTTGGATCCTGTATTTTTGTATTCTTTAAGTGACTCATGTCTCAGTTCCCAATGTCAATCGGTCACTTTCAAGGAAGTTAATAAAGGTTGTCATAAGGTAGGTAACCACAAGAAGGCACATCAGCTCGACAAGAGGGTTCTGATAGATGGTCTTCCCAAGGCGCCTCTTTAACACTACAATTGGTGCATCAGAGATAGTGAGCCACCCTCCCATTTATGAGGCATGTAGCCTCGATCCTCGATGAATCAGATTTCTTCTCGTGTTCCATCGGCTCTCTTCTCAAGGCCGATTCTTCCACTCCTCTTTTCTTGTCTTATTCTTCTGACATGACAGACCTTTTCTGTCTTGAGGTCTTTTGTAGCATTGTGCAGGTAGTACCGGCCACCCAAAATAATATTATATTGTAAAGTGTAAAATAAGTTAGGTTAAGTTTTAGGTCAAAGGGTGTGTATAAATAATAAGTCTGACCTCATTCAAAGGGTTGGCAGAATTGATGATTTTGCAGTCCATAGTTAATAGCAATTTGGTTTTCTCAGTTCTTAGTTGCAGAGCTCAAGGCTCCATAGTTTCTAAGCTTTCAGTAGTTAAATGCTCCCTTGGAGCCATCATTGTACCACGCACCAGTGCTTGCTGGAAGAGATGTTAATGAAGAAGGAAGAGTTCTATCAATGAAGTTGTTGGCATTCTAATCTCTGGTTAATAGTATTTTATGCTTTGTGTTCTTTATGTCCTTTTCTCTGATACTTTAAGTAGATTAATGACCTCCTTTTCCCTTGCTACTGATCTAATATGAGCTGATGGTTCTATATTTCTTTGGTATTTAGTGTAGTGTGTTAGAGCATTGTTGATGTTTTGAATGTTCAGTATGACTATAGATAGATGAAGTACTTCTAACTCTGCAATATCTTTTGAAGTTTATTTTTTAAGTAGATGTGTGCTTGCAAGAAACCCCACCTACTCAAATCCCTAGAGAAGATGAGTTAAGATAATGAGCTGTCCCCCTCAAACAAAACAGTCAAATTTCCCAACTGAGCCCCACACTATCGAGACCCGACTCTCATGTGCTTTGAGGCCTAGGGAATCTCATTTCCCTAGACAACCTTTATAGGCAAAGTTGGCCAGTACCCCGGTACTCGATGACAACATACCTCTATTGGTAGGCCCGATCATAAATTCCTATCAATAGAAACTGGCGCTAGAAGGAGGGCATGATCTCATCCCTCTTTGAGGATTCAAATTTTACACCACTCAAGGTTTCCCCAAGCCATAGTTTCAGGAGTCAAGACTTCAGTGGGATTGGATCATTTTCACCAGCAAGATTTGAAAGAGTCCTTAGATCAACTCCCAATCCCAGATGGTTTGTTAAGCTTGAGCCTCCCACTCAAAAGAAATAGACCCCAAAAGCCAATTCAGCCACCATTGTCTGGGGATCTATCATACCACAGAATACACAAGTCCCCTAGACGATCCCAGGAATTAGCACTCAACCTCGCCAAAATCCAAATCCCTTAATGACTGCATATTTTGGAAATATTGGGTCCCCAATGGGAACTTTTTCTAGTGTAACCAACAATTTACCTTCGCACCCAGAAAAGACTTGTCCCCGATATAAGCACTTAGGCTCACAAACCGTAGAAGAGCATCTACAGGCATACAAAGATGCCATGAACTGATACCAAATCCAACATCAAGATGTTGTGACTTGGATGTTCCCTCTGTCCCTGGGATAGAATGAACTAAACTGGTACCTTAACCTTCCCGCAAACTCCATCAATAGTTGGCAAGACATGGAGGATGCTTTCCTGGCCGCCTTTTGTGTACACATGGACCCAGCATGGTCCCACAGCTAGTTCATTTCTATCAGGAAAGAACCGAATGAACCCCTTGCAGCATTCAATCACCGGTTCCAGCATGCCTTGAAATAGTGTATGGGTCCCTTCATCCCATCCACGGAGGTGACTATCCAGACCTAACTCAACACCATGGACCCCTTCGTTGCCACTCTCCTCTAGAGAAAAACCACCCTGGGTGACTGGGATAATTTGGTGAAGGTTTACAACCTAGCCTTAGAACTGTCCCATGGCCTTAACAAATCCCCAGGCGAGATTGGGTAGAGCATGCCATTTAACATGATACCCAATTAAACTTCTTACATTGGAGGATATAACCCCAATTAGGCAATGGGCACCCTTGCAATGGCCATGAATCCCTCACCTCCACCAATAGACCAATAGGCCTGGTACGTATATCCATCTCAGACCCAAACAATACTAGGTCTGGAATCTTTTCCTTAGAACCAGCCGTAGCAAATGCAACAACCACAGACACAACCACCCAGAGTGCCTTTCTTCTAGTCGTCTGTGGCTGGGGGATCGCCACCCTCGACTCTAGAAAATACTTCTGCTTTCCTAGGGAACCAACAATAATAGCCATCATAATGTGACGTGAACACCTAGTTGACCGCCGAGGTTGAATCCCTCTGGAAAATGTTGTCCACCCTAACTATGGACATGGGTCAACTAAAGGCAAGGTCCTACGCACCCCAAAATTCCAATTCCCATAGGGGGAATATTTTCTTCAGCCAATGAAACAACAATGCTAGAGGAAGAAATTACAACAATGGGCCTCAGCCCAACCAACAACAATGGAACAACAACACCAACACCACAGGTCTGCCTCCGAACCAAAACACCAATCAAGGTGGTGATGGATAGTCCCATTTCATGCCAGTTGCAGACTTCCAGCCCATGACCAACTGGTGTAGATTGCATGACACAGGCTCTCACAATGAGGTAAACTATGCCACACTGGAGAAAGTCATCATGATTTCCCAGCTAGACAGGAAACAAACTTCTGATCCTACTCTCCCAGAGCCTCTTATACAAGAGCCCACTCATGGTGCCTTTGCCTGTGAGACCATCTTCTTTGGGACTGCCACAGAAGATGAAGAGGAACCCGAACTACAGGGATTCTTCGACAAGTCAATTCTGACCTTTGAGGCGAATGCCTTCACCAACCCATAGGCTCCTTACAGCACTAAGAGTTAGGCTAGTAAAGGACCAATTTACATGCCCACACCTTCCAAGGACACTCTTCCTTAGGACAACATGAATGATTGGCCTGTCCCTCCAAAAGGCTCTGGCTCTAACCAAGCTAAGGACCTGGCCGAGGAAAGCCACCAGTTCTCAGGAGGAAGGTTTGACATCATGAAGGTGTTAGAATAGACCACCACCTCCATGACCTTGATGGAGGTTTTACTCAACTGTCCTGAGAAGAAGAAGTCCCTTCTGAAGCTCTTGAGAAACCCGAAAGCCTTCAGTCGCCCACCCAAGACTATCTCTTTTGAGGATGCCAATATGGCTATCTTCTTGGGGAATACGGAAGATCCTCCCTTCCTGCTAGGCTTGAACATACAAGGAAAGAATATACACAACTTCCTAGTAGATTCTAGGGCTTCAGGAAATATCATCCCTTTATCTATATGCCAGAAGCTTGGATTCTGACCCACTCCGTCTAACGGTGCAACAATCCAACTTGATAAAACTACTATAAAATGGTGGGTGAACTGAAGAATGTCTAGATTCAACTCATCTAAGACCCCAGGATAGGTAGAAAAATTAACGTCCAAGTGGTAGACATCCTAGAGACTTATAAGATGTTGCTTAGTCAGAATTGGTCCAAGTCCTTGAACGGATACTTCTCGACCGACTTCTCCCACTTATGGCTCCCCTGTGAAGGAGAATCAAACAAGATCTAGGTTAAAAGTGAACCCTGGATGAGACAGGCCCTCACCAAATTTGGGAGGGTGAATGAGGTCCTATTCTCTAAGACTTCCCCTAGGGTGTACCAACCCCTTGAGATCCTAACATTCTATTTCATCCCCGGGGAGGATCTCATAGTTCTGTAGAGAACCTAGGACCTAGAAGAAAAATTGAGGGTTGAGGCTAACTCTCAGAGTGCTATAGCGATGCCCACAACACTCTTGTCTGACACTTGGTACCGGGTGCATTATCATAAATATTTGGAGCTAGAGTGTGAACCTTGCCTAGCCGCTGCTATCTGACATATCGATGCCCTCTGGAAGAAAGAACACACATGTGATTCTTCATAAAATAGTGATTCTACTAACAGCACCCTTTCAGTGCCACATGTCCAAGAATCCCAACCAGAAATCCCTCCAGAGGAAAACCTCACCCCTGTACCATCAGCGCCAGAAGAAACTCCTCACAATCCTCCCAAAAACAATCCAAAGACCACTTCGTCTTCCTAGCCCCAGACCACAAATGATGATTTTTCAACCCTTAAGTTTGACGGGTCCCGATCCAAACAAGGTTGTGGGACTGGAGTGAAATTAATCAACCCACGGGGGAAATCCTTCCTCACATCCTACAGGCTATAGTTCAACTATACGAATAACATCACAGAGTATGAGGATTTGGTCCTCACACTCCTATTTGCACTAAGGAAAGGAATCACTCACCTTCGGGCCCTGGGTGATTTAGATTTGATTGTTAAACAGGTCCAAAGTCAATATACCTATCACGATAAGAGGCTGGCTGCATACCAGAACTAGGCATGGAGCCTTATTGAGGATTTTGATGCCATTGGCATCGATCTTATTCCCCGGAGATGAAACTATGTCTTGGATGCCCTTGCGATTTTTGCTAGCACACTTGAGCCCATGGCTGGCTCGCGACTCTTGAGATTTTCTGTTGAGATGATCCCCACCCCGTCCATTCCAGATAATGTCACCCATTTTTAGGTCTCTGAGGACGATCAACATATCCTGGCCTTCATGGCCAATGTTGGTGTCTTTGAGGACCAGATAGTGGAAGAAAGAGATCACGATGACACTGGGCATGGTGATGAAGATGATGGGATCATGGATCTACCAACCAACACCATTCCTAAGGGGATGGTCACACTTGAATGAATCTTTGACTCAGACCCTTAGGGCTGGGAAAAGATATCATCCTCCTCTGAGGGAGGAAAATTTGAGAAGGTGAACATCGGCCAGCCTAGTGAAGAGAAAATGATACACATTGGCACCTCCTGCTCCCCTGAATAGAAGGAGAAGACTCTCATGGTTCTCCAAGAATACATTGATGTGATTGCGTGGGGGTATGAGGACTTGAAAACCTATGATACATCCATTATGACTCATACTATCCCACTCAAACCAGATGCTAAGCCCTTCTGGAAAAAGCAATGATTGGTCAACCTGCTGATCGAACCCCTGATTCACTAGGAGGTTTAAAAACTATTGTTAGCCCAGATAATCTTTCCAATTCAGCATACCACGTGGGTTTCCAACCTAGTCCCTATGAGGAAGAAAAGTGGCAAGGTCTGCCTTTGCGTGGATTTATGAAATTTGAACAAAGCCTCCAAGAAAAATAATCACCCTCTCCCCTCGTCGGATGAGGTGTTACAAATTATGAACGGATCACAAATGATGTCTTTCTTAGATGGGTACTCTGGGTATAACAAAGTCATGGTTAAGTTTGAAGATAGAGACAAAATGACGTTTACCACCAAGTGGGGAACGTTTGCATATCGGAGAATGCCCTTTGTCTTGATTAATGTAGGGGCCACATTTCAAAAGGCTATGGACATTGCATTCGAGGGCCTTGTGAACCAGTGTATAATCATCTACATGGATGATTTGATAGTCTTTTCCTAGGATAGGCGTGATCATTCTGCCCATCTCGCCTAGATTTTTGAGAGATGTTGTCGGTATGGAATATCCCTCAACCCTAAGAAATGCATATTCGGGGTCACTGAAGGGAAGCTTCTCAAGCATATTGTGTCTAAGAAGGGTATATCCATTGAACTTGAGAGAGTTGAAGCACTGCTAAACCTACAAATGCCCGACAATAAGAAACAAATGAGATCTTTCTTTGGAAAGATCAACTTTGCCTGGTGATTCATCCCTGGATTCACCGAGATCATAAAGCCACTCAACAAAATCATGAAGAGAGACACAAAAATTGAGTGGAGTCCTAAAGCAAAGTGGGCGTTCACCCAGATTAAATAGATGATAATGAAGGCACTAGTTCTGGCTAGTCTGGATTATTCCCTCCCTTTCTATATCTATTCCTTTGCTTCGCTACATCCTACCGTGGAAGTATTGACCCAAAAGGTCGAAGGGGAAGAATGACCAATAGCTTTCATGAGTTCCCCTTTCAAGAATGCCGAAGTTTGGTATTCATCCTTGGAAAAGCAGGAATTTTCTCTTGTTCACACTGTCAATAAATTTTGACATTATATTCTTCGAAGCAAGGTGCATGCTATTATCCCAGACCAGGCGGTGAAATCTCCGTTGATGCAGAGTGAGTTGGGTGAAAGATGGGGTAAATGGATGGCCATCCTCTAGGAAATACGATTTAGAAATGCAACCCATGAAAATAGTCCAAGGCCAGGGACTATGTAGAGCGATGTAGAAGAGACTCCCCACATTGAATGTCAAACATATACAGTGGAGTCCATCACTCGGGATCTATGGTACACAGACCTGGTGTACATGTTGTTGAATAAAAAGTGCCTAGAGGGATTGCCTCCAAACAAACGTTGTGCCCTGCGGTTGAAAATCACCCACTTCATGATAAAAAATGCCACGCTTTTTCACAGGAACTACGAGCAAGTGTACCTCCGGTGCATTGATAGCGTTCAAGCTGCAAAAATAATCAAAGAATTTCACAGGTAGTTTGGGACCAGGCATGGCTCAGCTGATACCACTACCCATCAGATCCTCCAAGCTGGATACTATTGGCCCTGTATCTTCAGAGATGTTTATACTCACGTCTAGAAGTGCCATACCTGCCAAACCACAACACATCATGACCGAAACCCGGCTATGCCTTTACAGTCAATTTTTGAAGCTAGACCTTTTTCCCAATGGGCATTTGAATTTATCAGGGAAATAAACCCCAACTCGTCTACCAACCACCGACACATCTTGATAGCTCCTGATTACTACACCCAGTGGTTTGAAGCGATAGCTTGCAAAAATAATACGATAGACGTAGTTATAAAATTCCTGGAAGAAAACATCATCACAAGATTTGGAATGCCCTTCGCTATAGTGTGTGACAATGGTCCAACATTTTCTTCAACACAATTTCTTGAATGGACCTATGACCAGAATATCACTCTGAATTTTTCCAGCAACTATTACCCCCAAGGTAATGGCATTTCTGAATCAACCAACAAAAGATTACTTGAAGTGATCAAACACCTGTTGGAACAGAATCTCTGGGAATGGCACCAAAAGTTGAGATTTTCCCTCTGAGATGATCGTATCTAAATTAAGGCTGCCCTAGGGACATCCCCATTACATCTAGTTTATGGTTAGAACCCAATGTTCCCCATTAACTTACAGATCCCGGTTTTATAGTTTATGCAGGAATTCAGCAACCAGGATAATATTGTGGAGGTTTGGCTCCTAAACCTAGTGCAGATGGAAGAATAAAGAGATGTTGCCCTTGAACACTTTGCACGTCACCAAGCAATCATGAAATGATGGTTTGACTAGAGAGCCCAGTATAAGGCCTTTTAGATTCTGGACTTGGTCCTCTTGTGGGATAAGGCCCGGGAAAAGAAAGGAAAGCACACCAAATTCTAACGGCTCTGGCTTGGACCATATTTGATCTTAGAGATCTGTGAGGAAAATACCTATCACCTCAATACCATGATTGGGGAACCCGTCCCATTGCCCGTCAATGGACAGTTTCTCAAACACTATTTCGAATGAGGCAGGTTTGTCCGGAGTTGTATTATATGTAAATCTTCTTGCTTGTAAATATCCCTTTCCCAGCGCCCTGTTCGGGGTGCCTTGTAAATAGTTGTCAGTTGTCCTTTGGGATCACCCTTGTTTTCTTTTCTTTTGTTTTGTCCTTTGCTTTCTTTCTTTTCTTCACGTGTTCCTAGTGTTTTTCTCCCCCTTTTGGAAGACCGGTATGCTTCACATAACATCTAGTCTCCAGGATGGTGCCTTTCGAATTACGGTGAACTTGGAATCTATTGTTAGCATGGTGGAATTGGTTTAGTCTCCAGAGTTATCTTGTAAGTTTGGTAACAAGCTATGAGAAATCTTCATCAGATTTATCCCCAGAAGTTTGGCAATTAGTTAACTCAAAATCAAAGGGAACAAGTAATCGGACACGCTGAGAGTAGATCGGTCGCACTAGTCTGTTGGCCCAGGTCTAAAATTTTAAAATTCTTCCAAGTCCAGAGTTTTCTACCCTATTCAGAAAATCATGGTGGATGGAAGGGTGAAAGAAGTACCACCGTTAAATTTAGCTAAGCTTAAGCTTAATGGTGAAAGAAGTATCGCCCTCCCATCCAGAAAAGAATAAAACAAAAAGGAAAGAAAAGATGGGATGTAGAAACTTTGGTATCCAGGGGAAATGAACAAATTTGATGACTTTGGATTGATGTATTCACTGCCTCTTCTCTACTTCTCAGGGGTCATCGGCTTGATTTTAATTCAAAGAACACACTCTACAACTGATAAATGACCAAGGATTGAATCATGTATGAGACGGATTCTCTCAGATGCTTTGCGCCTTACAGGCAGGGTGCTCCGAGTAACGATTTGTTCTGGTCTTGCTAACCAGAGATTCTATGGTTCTCAAATACACTAAGGAATTCATCCCAGATAGTTTCCATTTTTTATGCCCTGCATACCCGTCCCTACATTTTGGGTGCAAAATGTTGGGTCCCCTCTTTTCGCTTTTGGCTCTTGCCTTGTTTGCCTTGTCTTTTGTTTTCTTTGTTTTCTTCTCTGGGTTTTCCCTCCCGCGAGTTTTGTTTTCTTTTTTATTTTTGTCTTTTGTGTCTCCAGGACCCGGTCCCAGAGTTGGTTCTCTCTAGAGCTAGATTCCAGAATCTGGGATTCTCTACCACGGTGTCTTCTTCTCGCAAGAAGGTATGGTCACAGGGAATCCCCAGGCCCGGAGTCTGGAGGTTTTCCTGTTCTAGATTTTTCTAGAAAAGAGGGTAACTAGCTTTGTGCCTCGGGTATAAGTAGTAATTACACACCACTTTTACAGTTATCGGGATTAAACACTTGTGCATTCAAAGTGATTCTTAGGTGACCAAATTATGATTAAGCTATGATTACTCTGTTCTTAGTGGGTTATTATCCAATGATTCAAGGTACCTATTCCTAAGTGGTTGAAGGTAGAGCTTGTCGCAGACATGCTCCTGGTGTGTTCTGTCCCTGCTCCTCTTCAGATTTCTAGGTAGGTTCTTTGTTTTCTCGTTGTTTCTGTGTTTTCCTTTCTTTTGCTTCTCTGCTCTTTGGTCTGCATTTTGTTCCCTGGTTTCCTTTCATGTTCTGTTTCTTGTTTGCCTCCCATTGGTGGGTTAGCCCTGTGAGAAGGTTGTCCACCTTCTGCATAGCTGTAGACTAGTGTTTTGGTGTGTGCTGCCTTAGTTTAGCTCATGTACATATGTGCATAGTTGTATAAATCTATAAATACTATATTTTTTTTGTATATCGCATGTATATATGTTTTGGCTCTTTGTGTTTATGTGTATATACCTTGTATATCCTTCTAATCTCATGAGTTCCTCGTGCTCTATCATTGCATTTTTACCCATGAGACCGAGCTCGTCGAGACGGAGTCACCACGGTTCAAACTTAGCACCTCGCTGGTTTGAGCTATGGCAACTTTCTCTCTCCTCTGTCTCATCGCCTTAATGGTGGGATTAATTTCCCACGAGTGGGCATTCAAACCGTGTCCCATCTAGCATTTATTTTACCTTGTGTCAGCCTATTTGTCACCATTAATGCCTTTATGTCACCTACCACCTAACCACGTGCCAACCCACGTCAGTCAAATATGATTTCTTACTGGTCACATCGGCACGGTAACGACTAGATTATCTGGGACCCGGGCCTTAAGTAGTCCATTGTCTTGTGTTTCCCTTTGTCATTTAGTTCAATTTCCCCCAGATTCCTATTCACGTTTATTACATGTATTCCAGGACTTTTGGATATATGATAACACTTATTGAACAAATGTAGGGTGGTGACGATTTTCCTAGAGTTTTAATATTCTTTTATATATATATATCGCATTCTAATGGTTCTTCAGTCTTATAGGTGGTGGATAAGTTGATCAAAAATGTCTAAAGTGATCACCCCTCCTTCCATCCCAGAGCTACCTACCACTTCCACCTGAGCGGCCACCAAGACTAAGGCTGAGAGTTTATTGGCAAAGCTGCCCTTAACCTCTAAATATCCCAAGGATGGCGCTATTGTGGGATCAAAAATAGAGTCCAGAGTTCAGGAGATAATAGATGCAGGGCCCAGACCTTGGGCAAAAATGCAAGGCTTGATTCAAGCCATCTATAAACTAAGGACCACTGGAGATAACCTGGCAACTCAGATCGTAGCCTCCGGTATCATCAAGGTGGCTAAATTCCCATGTTTGGTGCAATCACCGGAGTTAATACTCCAATTGGAAACACTATATAATGCACCAACACAAACCATTCTACTTCTGAATCCCTGACCGCTACAATACCTAGCAACAATCGTCACCTTGGACGCGACAAGTTTCGCCTCAGGGCTGGGGATCCCACAATACAAGGGTCCATTATCTGGAATTGGCTCCAGACATTGCAACAGTTTGAGGGTGCTGAGGTTATTTCCCAACAACATATCAATAGCCATTGGCTAAAAATCCAAAAGAGGGATTACAAGAGGATGAAGTTGGAAATTCCCCACAGGGAGTTCAAAGAGCCCATCCAGGTGGGCATTGTATTTTTATGCAGGATTTTTGGATTGCCCCATGCTCAGAATTCCTCGGCATGGATGTACTACTTTCTGTACTACATCACCACTCACAGTCAGACTTTCAATTGGGCGACCCTCATATCCAACCATGTAGACAAGCAGCTAAATGGGATCGCCAAGAACTCCAAGTTTTATATGATGTCATACATGTTATGGGCCTTAGCACAACAAAGAATGGATTTTCCAGGTTTGGGAACAATCGGGGAGCTTGGAAATGGGCCGGGCCAAATGACACCATGGGATCATTATCCCCAAGTGCAATGGGAACTCAGTTTCCCAAATTTCTTTCGGGTAAATGATGCTTTCATTTACAGCAACATTCTAACGCTTACTCAGGATTCTGGGTATAGATTGTCACAAGTGGCGATGACTCTAGTCAGCTCTTACAGCTTCTATTTCATCCAATTCCAACATCACACCTACATTTAGGTGACAGGCTTCAACGGGAAGCCCCATCTTCTACCCTAGTACTACGGGGACATGATTATTCTTTTAGACAACTGCCGACAGATGATGGATCTGCATGCCTTCTTTACACTGAAGAAGGTCATCAATGTTCCATTCCCTTTTTCATGTGGGAATTATACTTGCAGCCTCGCCGCAGCCCGATGGTGGGAGGCAGACAGTGAATTGAAGAACTTGGGGCTGGTGGAATTCCACCACATCTAGAAAAATTATGATCCCCTCAGAAAGATTGCCATAGCACTCCCCCGGGCATCCCCGGCCCACAAAGTAGATATTGAGGAATTTTGGGTAGACTGTCAAGACAGTTTTGATCTTCGGGCCTGACAGCATTCTCGGATGAGCAAAGGGCTCATGAAAGCACTCGACCTTCAGACTTTCCCAAAGGGCTTCAAAGATGACGTGCCACTGGAAAATCCAGCATATAAGGAACACAGGTTGGACAAATTAGATCTTCCTCTGGTGGATTGGGCCACCCCTGAGTACCTAACAATTAAAGGGGTATGTCACCCCATTATAGAGTGAAGCCACTAGTATTTCACCCGGGCATGCCCAAAGAGCACCCGAAAGAAGCCAATGATCAAATGGGCTACTCCCTCTTCAGCTGGTGCCGGACCTTCTTCATCTGCCACGATCACTGAACCAAGTACAAGTAAAGGGAAAGAGAAGGAGGGTGTCCCAGTTACCAAAGTGCCTCCACATACCCCCTCCCTTCTAATGGCACAGTTCCATCAACAAATGGAGTCGACAAGGCTGGCCACCTAGCAAATAAGTATGCAAGTATCCTTCGGCCTCCTTATAGCTCCAATGGCATCTACTCGCCTAGCGAGATCCCCGTCGTTGGCAGCCATGATGAGGAGATAGACTTTCACCGAGGCGGAGTCTACTAGTATTATGGACACCGGGGATTCATTGATAAGAAAGAAGAAGAAAAAGGTGACCCCTATGCCAAGCACAACTACCAGTTCTGGTATGCCAGAGATGCCCCAGTGGATGTCAGTTCAGATTCTCCTGAACTAGAGGATATTTCAGACTCCTCGCCCCTCCATGATGATTTTGATGACACTTTCTCAGTGGAGGAACTCATGGAACTCCAATAGGATGTGGGTCATGCGGTGGAGTAGATTGCAGCTCGGGACAAAGAAGAGGCCCCCATAGAAAATGAAATCCTGGTAGAAAAGGATACATCTAAGCAAGAGGCTCAAGAAGAAGTACAAATGGGGCCCGAGCATGAGAAGATACCGGTACAAAAGACCAAGAACACACCAAGGCAACACATAGATGAGAAACCGATGGTCGGGGAACTCAGACCCACAGGATCAACCGTACCCTCGACCATCACGCTCCAAGTGCCTTTGGTAACTCCGGGCGATCAAGTGCCCTGGAGTAGATTTGGTGAGGTAGTAATGGCGGCCACCTTGTTAAATTTTGGCCAGAGACCTCACCCACCTCTAGAGGATGTTCCGGTGGAGGAGAACACTCCAACAGGTGAGGCCAAGAACAACAGTAGCAGATGGATCAAGAGGCCCTGGTTAATGAAAATACAGAATCAGTTGATATTGGGAGGGACGATGTTCCTGAAAATACAGATGAGATTGAGACCAGAGAAAAGGTTCTGGATAGCATGATAAAAGATGCTAGTATGGCTGAAAATGTTGAAGGTTCTGGAGAACAGGAAAAAGAAAAGGAACAAGAACAAGAAAAGGAACCAGAATGAGAGGTAGAAAAAGAGCCCAAAGACAATGTCCACTCTAGGAGCGTGCTGCTAGATTCTGAAAGGAATCCCAATGAGAAGGTCTTAATGACAAAGCCGCCCCAGTCACCCCAATGGATGATCGAATCAAAGAAAAGGAAGACCCCAGCAACAACCTCAGGCGCTACACTCTCATTGGCCAAAATGATGGCCAGGAATGCAGAGGCTAAAAGGCCCAAGAAAGCATGGACTGTCCATACTCTCCAGACTGGTCTGACAGGTAGTACAGTTGCAACCATCACAACACCCCCATCAAATGTAGAGGCAGCAGTCGTAAAGCTCAAGGATTCCAACATAACAAAAGTAGCATTGTGGAGGAGAGATAAAATAGGGTGAGTTGGATCTACTGAAAGAAGCCACCAAGGTAATAGAGGTTAGGTACATCAAACAAGGCCAGAAGCTGAAGGAGGAAAGAGAAACAAATGCCAATCTCCTCACGCTTCTGGCAGAACTTTCACAGCCTCTGTCTGAGGTCCACCTCGGAACACCTTCCTCTAGATTGCCGCTCGCGTAGGGCGACATGGATTCTCTATGAATCATGAAAAAGAAAGCACAAGCTGTATATGGGTGGGCCGCTGAGCAGGTGACCGCCATGAGACAATTTCTAGTGGATCCCTCCTGGACCTTTATCAGGTTGATTCTCTTCTTAGCTAGGAAAAGGGCTCCTCTATCATATGGGAGCAAGATTTAGCGAAGTATGAAAAATGGAAGGTCGGGCTAGAAGAAATCTGCAATATAGGGGAAGAAGTCACCACAGAGGCGGGGATTTTGGGAGATGAATCATATGATTCCCTCTAGGCCCAGTAATCCAGACTTGTCCTCAGGGGTGAGGTATGCAAGGAACTAGTTAAGGCCTTGAAAGAGAAAGTGATGGCCACCCAATAACCCATGGGTCTATTTAAAGCATTTGTGGTTGGAGTATCACAAGTCGATCCCTTCACCACTGGGACATGTACCCCAAACGACTATGTCCTCAGCAAGTTTGATGAGCGGATGGAGTCTCTGTATCCGCCTGCTGGAGATTTTGACCAAGGCAGGTTATCTAGATTGTCAAAGACAATGATCTGGTCACATGATGCCATCAAGATGGTGGATGAATTCCAAAGTGGGGCTAGAGAGGTTGAGGAGGCATTGGAGGCTGTTTGCAGTCGGTGGGAAAACATAAAAGATGTAGATGAAGAAAGCATAGGCCAAGTGTTGGAAGCTTGGGAAAAATCATGAGTAATAAAGTTCTTCGGAGCCCGAAGAATCTCGTCAGGAGACGTATTTTTGTATTCATTCATTCTTTCGGGATTAAAGTTCTCAAATCCTGTATTTTTGTATTCTTTAAGTGACCCGTGTCTCGGTTCCCAATGCCGACCGGTCACTTTCAAGGTAGTTAATAAAGGTTGTTAGAAGGTAGGTAACCACAACAAGGCACGTCAGCTCGACACCTGGCGCATTAGAGATAGTGAGCCGCCCTCTCATTTATGAGGCATGTAGCCTCGATCCCCAATAAATCAAATTTCTTCTCCTCTTCCACTGGCTCTCTTCTCGAGGCTGATTCTTCCACTCCTCTTTTCTTATCTTATTCTTCTGACATGACAGACCTTTTCTGTCTCGACGTCTTTTGTAGTGTGGTGTAGGTATTACCGGCCACCAGAAATAATATTATATTGTAAAGTGTAAAATAAGTTAGGTTAAGTTTTAGGTCAAAGGATGTGTATAAATAGTAAGTCTGACCTCATTCCAAGGGTCGGCAAAATTGATGATTTTGCAGTCCATAGTTAATAGCAATTTGGTTTTCTCAGTTCTTAGTTGTAGAGCTCAAGGCTCCATAGTTTCTAAGCTTTTAGTAGTTAAATGCTCCCTTGGAGCCATCATTGTACCATGCACCAGTGCTTGCTGGAAGAGATGTTAATGAAGAAGGAAGAGTTCTATCAATGAAGTTGTTGGCATTCCGATCTCTGGTTAAATGTATTTTATGCTTTGTGTTCTTTATGTCCTTTGCTCTAATATTTTAAGTAGATTAATGACCTCTTTTTCCCCCGCTGCTGATCTAATATGAGCTGATGGATGTATATTTTTTCAGTATTTAGTGTAGTGTGTTAGAGCATTGTTGATGTTTTGAATGTTCAGTATGACTATAGATAGATGAAGTACTTCTAACTCTGCAATATCTTTTGAAGTTTATTTGTTAAGTAGATGTGCGCTTACAGGAAACCCCACCCACTTGAATCCCTGGAGAAGATGAGTTAAGATAACCAGTTATCCCCCTCAAACAAAATAATCACATTTCCCAACTGAGCCCCGCATTGTCGAGACCCGACTCTCACGTGCTTGGAGGCCTGGGGAATTTGATTTCCCTGGACAACCTTTACAGGTGAAGTTGGTCGGTACCCCGCTACCCGGTGACAACTTACCTCTGTTGGCAGGCTCGGTCACAAAGTCCCGTCAACACCTCCCAAGAGGCTCTTTATCTTGTGGGGATGGGAATGGGAAGATCACAATATCAGAAGAGGTATGATGCAACAAGGAATATCCTTCCTATCTAAATTTCTGGGCACGGAGGATGAATTTGACGAACCCTTCAGAGATGACTTAGATGAATATCTGGACTGGGTATACCAGTACATATATGATGAGAAGTTAGATGGGTTGGGGAGAAAGGACTCAACTGATAATGAGGAAGCTAGCGGCGAAGAGGAAGAAGACGAAGAGGAAGAAGCTGAGGAGGAAGAGGAAGCAGAAGATGAAGAAGTAGATGAAGCCAGGGATCCAGAGCCTGAGGAGGATGAGGATGAAGATGCAGAGGAGCACGACATTAAAAATGAACAAGATCCAGAAGAAAGCTATGATTTAGAGCGTGTGGCACCTCCTATTCATTGGATTAGTCCTAAGGGATAAGTCAACTCTAGGCTATTTTGTATATATATTGCTTAGAATTTTTGAACCTGCACTTTATTTCCAAATTATAATAGGCATATAGACTTGTAAGCAGTGGCTAGGAGCAGTTAGCAGCTCCATTTTGGTTATACTTTAGCAATAGTAGGCTCGTTTAGCAGTATTTTCAGACATATCTTATGCAATCTTTATTATTATTAATATAAGTCTTCGGCTTCGGCCCCTTATTAATAAAAAAAGCAATTGAACCTAAATAAAATTGATCTAAGATTGATAAAAATTGAATGTAAGTAAAAGGGTTAAGACGAGCCTAGCTACTATAAGACAGTGTCTATCTTGCCCTTGGATCAATTGATATGCTAAAACTAATATGATTAGAACTCAAGTCTAGTTCTAGAATAATTCTCATATTGTAGAAGACAAGTGGTACAAAAAATTTGATGTTTTGAATTTATACCTTATTTTGAATTTATCCTCTTTGAAGAATCCATACTATTGACCTCTAAAACATGTCTACATGTACTTAAATTTATGCCTAAAATATGATAGTGAAAAAATAACTTTTAAAAACTATTATAAACAAATGAAAATCCTTTCTAAACTTCTTAGAAGCAATAAAAAATCTCTAACCTCCATCTTAATTTAGAAACCAAGCAAATATATGATATTTGTGTGTAGTGTCTAATGATTGAAAGCTAATTATGCAAGCCTTATGGTACTTTGAGATGGTGTTAATCATATTCTTTTATTCTTGAATGTCTTAGTAATGTCCTAGAATAATTATTTTCCACATTGTCGCTTTGAAAGTGGTAAAAGTGAAATATGAAAAGAAAAGGACAAAACTGCGTAGAAATATATCTTATTTATAGTCTGCTGTCTAGTTCTAAAGGGAAAGGACCTTAAAGGATTTTGATCGGTCCAATTCTATAGCCTATATAGTACTGATCAGCTTGTGCCTTAAGAAACTCGATTAAATACTAAGCCTTAGATTTCTGACTGTACCCACCATAAATGTAAAAGAACAGAATTTAAAAAAAGATATAATACAAATAAACATATAAATTTATGTTATTCAATTTTAAGCTATATAATCTGAGCAAACAAATATGAGAGTACGGGATTGAATACAATAGATGCTCACAATACAGGCGTTTCAGCAAAGATATTAGAGAAACAGAAATAAATAATTAAAAATAACATTGAGATTGAATATGAAACAATACTAAATAAACAAGAATATATACGTAACATAATTTACTCAAACTGAACTCAAGTTGGGTTTGGAATTCATTGTATGGTAGTTCTGTATATCAAAATCTCTTCCAATTCCATATCAGAACAACTATGCATAAATGATAAAAAAAAATTAATGTGCTTTTTAACAAAGAAACTGCAATAAAATGTAAATATTATTAAAAAATTGTATGATAAAACAAACTTGCATAAAAACAAACTTGTGCATAACATATCTCAAGCCAGATGCTCTTTGGGTTATAAGAAAAACAATCTATACAGAAGAAGTCCTCTCAGTCTCTGTAAAGTGGACTCTAAGGTCAAGAAGAATACCATCAGATACCAAAATAATCTATATAGCATAAAGTCCTTTCAGTCTCTGTAAATTGGATAATAAGTTCAAGGAAATACATTTTTCAAAATACCGTCATATACCAAACAAATACTTATTCACAATTTTCAAAATAAATTAGTGATTAAAACATCCTGTCATTTGAAGTAGATGAGAAATATCTTGTTGATAGGGTTCACAAATGATATTGGTTAAATGTTTCTGGGATAAAGATAAAGGCGTAGGTTTTTTTCCATTAGGTACACAGTGCATGGAATTATAGGAGCAACTCTCCTTTCTCCAACAGAGTTTGGCTGTAGATGATGAGATAAGTTACCAGTTTCAGGAAGAAGTGATAAATCAAGACTTATAATAAAAATATAAATGATCTCATTAAAATATACTGTGTTGTTGATTTGTTTACATTGTATGATCTATTATTAGAATGAGAGAGCTATTGATCAGAACCAAAAAAAATACTATATAGAAAAACAACACATTTTAAAGTTATTGTAGACTAGTAGTTTATGGCTTCTGGATTTTGACTGTGTAGCACTTTTTTCCATCAACATTTGGATCAAACTCCATGATCCCTCATCAGGATGATAGCCAGACGTTTATGGCTTCTGGATTTTGACAGTGTAGCACTTTTTTCCATCAACTTTTCTAGCTATCATCCTGATGATGGATCATGGAGTGTGATCCCAAACGTTGATAGAAAAAAGTGCTACACAGTCAAAATCCAGAAACCATAAACTACTAATTATGATGAACTGAAAATTTCATACATCTTATTGTAGACTGTAGAAATCTTATATCTCTGATAAAAGATCTAAATCTTATAAATATGAGTACATCAAATTTTAACAACTGAAAAATCAAAATAATAAAATTTGTTATTTTATAAACTGTCTTTAACCTAATAAACATTAAAATTCTTCTGTTCTATTTTACTCTATTCTACACAAAATACATATTTGCCAAAGTAAGAGCCTGTCCAAGGGGAATGAAGCCTGGTCCGAGAATGCAGCACCAAAAACATTGGAGTTTTGTTGAAAGTACACACTCGAATCAGGCCACATTCCCCATAGAGAAACTCTCATTGAAAACACAAAGAGCTTTTAGTGTGCAGAGATAACGAACATACAAATAAATACCTACCTACCTATAAGTGGGCATTAAGCAAAGGCAGAGAACTGAGGCCGCTGATATCTTTTGCCTGACAACCACAAAGTCCAAGGAAGCTTCAGCATTTGCTTTGGCATCTTTGAATGTTGGTATACTTGAAATACAATCAAGTTAATGGAGTCCTTTGGCATCTTGACCTGCAATCAATAAAAATTGTTGATTAATACTGCTTTTTGGTTTACTCACACATGGTAAATTCCATTCCTGTCGATTTGTGTTCCCTTTAAGGGATTCGATCTGGTGCCGTATTGCTTTTTAGAAAGTGGGATGACGAAGAGTTAATTGTGTGGTAAAGCAAAAGTTTGGCAAAACCAGTTTGAAGGTGGTCTTCTTTTTATGTTTTCTCTATCCTCTGCATTTGCACTCAGAATATTAGTCTTTCATGTAATCAGTTTGTATACTTTATTGATATCTTACTTGTTAAGTAATTTTTTGAGTTGGAGTGTACTCGAGCATTAGGTTCCACGTTGTTTTCAAATCATGGCTTTGAGCAACTTTTGTGATAATTGAAAAATTATGCTCCTGTCATTATGTTTGCGTCGAATCAAAACTGTGTATGAAATTATTAGAGTGAAGGGCAAAATCTTATCTTAGCTTGTCTATAAACTTTATATCATCTGGAGTTCCGATTATCTAAGGGAAAAGTCAGTCACCTTATAAAAGCAATATCTGTGTATCTACAAACCGTACTTTGAATGATTGAACATAGATTTTTCAAGGCTCGTATGAACAACATAATCCCTTGTATTTTGGTGAGTTGTTTTCCAGTCACTTATCATCATCATACTTATCAGTTACGCTACAAGCATTTATATTCTGCCTGATTAAATTACTTTCATGAAATGATATGGACGTGACTTGTGATTTATTTAACTTATGCCCCACTGCCTCACATAACTTTTATTAATTAAATTAAGCTATAAAAATAGCATATTTATCATTTAAAATGGTTTACTTTAAGATAATGGAATTGTAACTTAATATCAAGTTGAAACAAACAAAACTATTTGAATATAATATTTAATAGTTAAAATGGATTATATTTGAAATAATCAAACTGCATTAATATTTAATATCAAGTTGAAACAAACAAATCTATTTGATGGTTCTAAAATTAAATTTTTTATATAAGATGTTTTCATGAACTATATAAATGATTTAGTATGCTTTTAAAAAGGTTTTTGTACATATTTATTCAATCATCTATTATTAGTATTAACAAATTATATATATTATATAGTAAAAACATTTCTAACTAGATACATGGTGAGGTTGGGAGATGAATGAGAGTGCAATAAAGGATAAAATCAAGTTAAATAAAAGAATATAATCAAAGAGAATGTGTCAAGATAATAAAGTGGAATAAAAGGGGGCAACCTTTTGGTAAAATGGTGGGGCTTCTTGTCTGTAGTGCCTACAATCAAGGTTCAAACCTCACAGACTGCGTCAACAATTGAGAGGCCCCCAAGATACAAATGAGCTTGCGGGTTTGGGAAAATGTGTAATTAAGGTTGAATGATTACTATTTTTCTTCGGTATTTGACTTGACAATGAGGATGAATGTGATGTATTTTTAGTACTTTCTTTGACTAGGAACATTGATGGTAAGAAACTTATTATTGAGGGAGATTCTCTAGTGATCATTATAGGGATTTTAAAGATGTTATGAATTGGTAGGCTAGATTTTTATCAAATTAAGTTATGGTGTGTTAGTAATCTAGTAATGTTCTCTTTTCATATTATTTTTGTAAACACAATAAGGTGAACTATCTTTCAAAAAATTGTAGGGTCAATAAAGATAATTCTCAATGCTTACACATTAGCATAATGTACTCAAAGCATTTCTAAATATAAAATTTTCTTTGTAAAGCTTCTTCCTCATTTTTTGTCTTTTGGGTTTGGTTTGAATTTTGCAAGACTCTTTTTTCTTCATAAGCCCTTGTTGAGCCTTAGTTATGGTTTGTTGATTTTGATCAACATGAACATTCTTTTGAAGTGCCTTGTGTTTTTGCATGGAGAGTTTGTTTCATGATTTATTATTCCACCCTCTATTTATGATTTAATCTCTTTGATAATATGATTGTTTGATACACAATTCATAAAATTGAAGTATCTATGCCACACTCTAATAAATCATCTTATAAATTTTAAGTGATATTTAACAAACTTATTCTACATGAATTTAACCAAATCTAATGGACACATATGCTCTATGTATTAAATGAAGAGAAATTTTAAAATGTCAAATAAATGACAAAAATTTGCATCACACATAGTTAACATGCAACACAAGATAATCCATCAACTAGACTAAAATCAAATAGAATAATAAGTTTTAATACTCATTTCACCAATCTCAATCTTATATGTGAATAAATGGCTTGTGACCTTATAATATCTCTACATCTCATTATAAGATTCTCTCATGTGTGTAATAACACATGCCACTAATCCCTAATATGAAATGTGAATGCATTCACATGTGTGACCTTACAATATCTCTACATCTCATTCCAAGATATTCATGACCTCCATATCTTTACATAAGCATTTAGAATTGAGGGTAATACCCCAAAAATGACATTGGTCTTTCGCACTATAACAACCTAGAATATTTGTTTCATCCACACCATTAGCTCAACATGTACCAATATTATATCAAGAATCTAGATGTTTGTTGCACCTTATACACGCATAAGTAATCAAGGATATACAAACATAATATTGGTCTTCCATACTATAAAAACCTGTAATATTCGTTGCATCATCTCCATTGGCTCAACATTTAAGAATATATTAAATCTAGATGCTTGTATCACCGTATACCTCCACCACTAACTTTCTCTAACTAGTGAGATATGCAGTATATTTTAAAGCTACACTTCATCTACTATATTTAGTAACTATACCAATCAACATACAAAAGAAACTCAGCTACATCAATATAAATGTAACTAGTTCTCATATTACTAGGATGCATTAACTCACTAAGTTAATCAAATAATTCATGAAACCGCTCTACACCTTGAATAGTCTCAAATTTCATATTTACACTCAACCAAAAAATAGAAAGCATGAATGGAATCTCCAATGTAAGGTCATCTGATGACTAAAAATGGTTACCACTCCCTCAACCTACTAATGTAAGCATCTGAAGTTACTCCTATTTTCTCACCCCATCCTTCCTTCTACCTATCTACTCAAAAAATCCTCCCTTTAATATCTCTATTCACAAAATAAGAGATTTGACGATCTCAGGAGTGTTGGAAAAATGACATCTAAACCTTGCATTTACATAAGGTTACTATTCATATTAAGTTTACTTTTGAGCATAGACTGGTCCTATATTTTACCCAAAGTTATAGTTTGGCTAGAGCATGCCAATTAATTTTTATTACAAGATCATGTTTATATTTGAAGATATTGGAACTTTTTATATAAAAAATTGCAAAAAAAAGCTTCAAAGTCAAATTTGAAGGCCTTAGAGTCTCTAAAATATCCTAAAAGTTTTTGAAACTAGTTTAGTAGGTTATATCTTGATAGAGAATGTCACAATCATTCTGGTACTTTAAGTGGTTTGCCAATTGGACAACCAATTCAAAAGTTATGGACTCCAAAAGTTAGGTTTCTTAAAATAGGAAATGAAAAATATTTTGGACACATAAATGAGCTATAAAATAGAGTTACAGATGTTATGTGATTTAAACCATAGTTTTTTAATACCGTTTGACGATTTCATGTATTGTATCTCTTATATATTAGGTGTATGAAATGGAGGTTGTGTGTAAGTCTTATAGCTACTAAGTTACCTCTACATCTATGGTTGGTGATACTTCTGTGAGAATATTTCTCTAAAAGTATATTGTGTTTTCTTGTTGATTTTTGAATAATATGTTAGGAATATTTTGGGGTGTGGGGTTTTTTTCTCTTTAAAGGGTTTTCTCCATGTAAATCAGTATGTTGTGACAAGCATGCTATTAATGTTTAATCTTACTAAGTTTCTATAACTTTAGTAAAAATAATTTTTTTTTTACATAAAAACTCCTTTCAAGGTTAGTGTAGGATTGTTATGCTATCTTTTTTCTTCCAAAGGGAGTATGTAGAGTTGTGTTTAGGAAATGAATCATTCATCAACTACAAAATTATCATATTTTTTTTCCAAATTGTAATAATTTAATAATAATCAATTTTTTTAGAATTCACCCGCACATAATTGTTTGTCCTAACATTTTCCCCATCACTTTACAATATAGCTACAATAATAAAAATTAAATAGCTCCAAAGTAGTGATATTTTCCTAAGAGTGTCCCATTATCCAACTATCATCTAACAATGCACCTTCTAGCCAAAGTAACTCTAATAAGAAAAGTACTATCTCTAATAATTATCCATAATGTATGCATCATTACACACTTGTAATTATCCAATTAGCTACACATGATATTTATACCATTGATCTTTCTCACCTGGATAATTTAACCAATCAATTGTTGGAAATATATTTTTGATTTTTATTTTCTATTGTCATTGATATCAAACACCAAGGTCTTGTGGTGTTTGTGCCTGCCAAATGATGTGGTCGAAAAGTATTTGTTGGTGCATGTTCAAGTATATCTAGCTGTTCGAATATGTCCAAACATTGGATGTTGAAGGAGTAAGATAGTGTACTATAATTGTTAGTACTATAGAATAGTGGAAGACAAATATGTATTTAGAGTTAGACAATAGTGA
Source organism: Thuja plicata (assembly GCA_018584345.1). Taxonomy (NCBI): domain Eukaryota; kingdom Viridiplantae; phylum Streptophyta; class Pinopsida; order Cupressales; family Cupressaceae; genus Thuja; species Thuja plicata. Next base: position 1,083,749 of record MU225693.1, read on the forward strand.
AAGACATGTATGTATTCAGTACTATAGAAGAATGGAAGACATGTATGTATTCAATGCTATAGAATAGTGAAAGATAGGTATGTATTCTATAGATCATTTGAGCATGATGGAATATTTTTTTTCAGTGCTTCAATTTTATATAATTAGGTCCTAAGGTTAATGGTTTAATATCAGAGACATATAGTTGAAGGTTTAGTATCAAAGATATAATTTGAAGATGATAGTTATTTGATTGTGTTTTCTAGAAGGTTTTCACTATGGAAAAAATGTTTGAAGATGTGTTGATGAATATAAAGACAAGATTTTGAATTATTTTTAGGTGTTGGTCTTGGTTGTGGGGTTTCCTAGTGAATTGGAAATTGTTCCTTGGTGACCTAGAACAGTGTTACCAAGTGATGCAGGTGTGTTTAGTTAATTATATGATATGGAAATATATTGTAATGGCTTCTTCTATGGACAAATGGCAAGAGATATGACATATGACACGAAGTATAGATCTCTCTATTACATTTGGAGGTCCAGACATACTTGGCAAGTGGTGTGGTTCTTTGGGCAGTATGATGCTATATGTTTAAGATGGCTATGGAATTTATTATGGATATGGTATTTGGAAATGTGTAATATGTTCATGATTCCCTCTCTCTCTCCCAGAGTAGATCACGCTTCATATTTTTGGTCAAGGTATTGCATTTAATGATTATTTCTTATCCATATGGGTTCATGTTATGTGTGACCTATGTTTTGGTCTAGATGCTTATGGCATAAGATCTTATTATAATTTTATGTTGACATGGATGAATTTTTATTTTTTGTTAGTATACAGAAGCACTGAGAGGGGGTGAATTAGTGCAGATAAGTACTTCAAAAATTTCATTACTGATCTAACAAAGCTAATCAGCAACTTCCAAATAATGAAACATGCAACTAATAATATCACATAGAAGTAAATAACATATCAAGCACCCACATAAGGATAACACATAACACATATATTTTTCACGTGGAAACCCTTGTTAGAGGGGAAAAAAACCCTGGTGGGGATGACACCCACAAATCACCTCACTGCTGTAAAAAGTGTTTGCCCTGTTAGGAGCTATAATGCCCTATCAAAGGTTCATCTTATTAAAAGTGATTTGTACCTTGTTAGAAGCACCAAAATACTTGTTAGAGTCTACCTCACTAGAGGATTTAAATCTCCAATTAAGAAGTTACCCTGTTAAAGGATTTATAATAAAGATATGTTAGGATCCACCCTGTTAAGAGATTTAACCAATTGCAACTGTTAGGGAACAACAACAACAACAATGATCTGTAGAATGACATTTCTTTCCTATAAGATCCACTCTGCTCTTTTTCTTTTTGATTTTGTATTGATCTCTGCTTCTTCAATCTCTGATCGCTCGACTTGAAAATAAGTTTGCTACCCTAAATCAAATGATTTAGATCTCCTTATATAGTGTTGTTCTTAAGTGGCTTAAGACTCAAAAACCTTCGATGAAATTTGGCACAAAATAATTACCAACTACCTAAAAATTAGCATCAAACATACCTAACACGTCATCCTCAAACGTAATATCCTTTTTCATGACCAATAGCTGACCTCAAATCCATATCCTTAATTGATTTATCATGAAACTTTGATCAGTGACCCAATAGGTACATTATCTTCCTCATCAGAAACATAATTTACTCAAAAAACTAAATTAACTATCGCAATCAGAATCATGGATTCCTATAACCATATAAATGTCTCATATAAGATTGCATAATCTTATTTTTATTGCAACTCGATCACTACCAATTTCATTGACTAAAATTGTTCTTCGTATACACCGGTTGACATACTTAACTTTTTCTCCCTTTACTGATCATGTATAGATCTTACCGGTTGCTCCAATCATATTAGGGTACGTGCACAAAGATGGGGTACCAAAAAGGATCCAAATTTGTTTTGGTCCCCCAAAATAAATAGGGTGCACGCACTATAGAGTGCATATGATATAGGGTGCACACCCTATGGGTTAGATTGCCTGAGCCTAAGGCTTGGGAAATAAAAGCCAAAGGGTGTGCACCCTATAGCGCGTATGCCATATGTAAACTTCCTAAATTAATATGAAATGGGTTGAGGGAAGGATTGTCATGCCCCAAAAATTGGGCACTCAAACCTTAATCTAATGAACATAAATTTCTCTTAAATAATATAGGTGATAATGTATAAAACAAATTTCTTAATTCTACCATAAGTTCTCTATTTATATTATGGTTGAGTTATAAAAAAATAAGAACTTTACTTTAAGGGTATTAATTTCTCAATCTAGTTAGTTTTATTACTAGGATAATTTATTTAATAATATATCCATTTAATCCTTTCACTTAAGTGTAAATACTAAGTGGTGTACATAATCTTTTTAGTATATCTATGAAAATACTACACTAACTTAAGGGGGTGTTGTCCTTCGTTAAATTTACACTTTTGCATATTACACAGAGTAAATTAATTGAAGGTTTAACACCTTAACATTAAAAAAAAAGCTATAATCTCTAAGATTTATTTCCTTATCACTTCAATACAACATTAGTAAACTAATTTTGGAGTAGAAAAACATGCAATTATTGATACAAGTATATAGAACAAGTTTTCTCTTTTATTAAAAGGAAATAGTGAATACAATTCCTTCAAAATACATTAGCCTTAAAACAAGGGAATTACAAATTTCCAATCCCTTTAAATGTTTCAAGAAGAACTTTAAACCAAAAAGTGACTTTGAAAAAGGGATTACAACCAAGATTTCAAGAAACCAACTACACTTTCAGAAGCTTTCTTTGAACCTGCAAGAACATCAAGGTTGACCATGGAGGCTCACCTCCCAACCTAGGCCTTTGCAAGGCCACCCCCGAGCTAGGGGATCCAGAACTGAACCAGGATACATACACACATAACCAGGAAACTAAAAATAGGAACACAAGAAAATACCCATTACCCAAGGATAAACATAGGTCTCCAAAAGACCTAAAACAAAAGGGTAAAGAGCACTACCACAAGAGAAGAAAGCTAACAATACAAAATACGTACACTAGGAATAGGCCACACATGGGCTCAACATTCCTAATTACCACATATATAATCTTGTTCCATGGCCACACATGGACTCATGAACAAATTTCTACCCTTCACCTCCATGCCCTACGACAGCAACTGGAGTAAATTTACTTTTCTTTCACAAAACAAGTCATGGCTTCAAGCCTTCCAATTTTATTATGAACCCCAAATTTCATTAGGGATTCTTGGCATCATGGGCACCCATATACCCATGTACATCCCTCTACACATGGGAGACTCTGCACTACTTGGGTAGATCACTAACTTTCACCCCATCAAGGTTACCCAACCCTCCCAAGGGTGAATAAGCCT
>MU225693.1:1095055-1105254 GCA_018584345.1 Thuja plicata
TATATATAGAGAGAGAGAGAGAGAGAGAGAGAGTGGCATACCTTGCTAGGTCAGTTTCAGCACCAAGACCATACATAAAATGTAACATTTAAGTATAAGAATTTTCTTATACTTAAGTTAAATTTTATGTATATACTTTTAGGTTGTTTGAATGGTTTTAGCTTGATAAGAGTTAAGATAAAGATTTTGGATTTTGAGGGTTTTTAGTAAATTTTAGACTTATCCAATTTTTAGCACATTGCCTTCAACATGATTCCCAATGGACTATTGATTGTAATCTTAAGCCATGTTGAGAGAGACAGACCTACATGTTAGGATCATAAGGGTTTTCAAGGGTCTTAAGGGGTCCTAGGACCTCTTGTGATCCCTTAGGACACATTAGGACCCCTTACCAAACATCTTAGGGGTCCTAAAGAGTCCAAAGGGGTCATAAGGTGTTCTAGGACACGTTAGCATGTCCTAACTACCCTTTAAGACCACCTAAAACCAAATAGGATCCCTTACTATTTATTTTTGTATGGTAAGGGGTCGTAAGGGGTTGTAAGGGGTCTAAGGGGCCCTATGACACTTTAATTTATCCTAGCACCCCGTAGCAACCTTTACAACCCCTAAGATGTAGAGAAAAGGTTCTTTGAGGGCCCTAAAGGGTCATAAGGGGTCTTAGGACCCCTTATGACCCCTTAGGACACCTTAGGACCCCTTACCATACATATTAGGGGTTGTAAAGAGTCATAAGGGATTCTAGGACATGTTAATGTGTCCTAAGACCCCTTAATACCACCTATGACCCCTTAAGACCCCTTAATAACCCTTACAATCCCTAAGATGTAGACATAGGGGTCCTAAAGGGTGTAGAGGGGTTATACACGGTCCTAGGAAACAGTAATGTGTCCTATGACCCCTTATGACCCCTTACCATACATCTTAGGGGTCCTAAAGGGTTTCAATGGGTCATAAGGGGTCCTTAGACACATTAATGTGTCTTAGGACCCCTTACGACCTCTTAACAAGCCTTATGACCCCTAAGATGCAGAGATGAGTCTTCAATGATCCTAAATGATCATAAGGCATCCTAGGACACATTAATATGTCCTAGAACCCCTTATGACCCATTAGGACACCTTAGGACCCATTACAATACATCTTATATGTCATAAAAGGTCCTAAGGGGTCATAAGGGGTTATAGGTGACATTAATGTGTCTTATGACCCCTTAAGACCACTTACAACCCCTTAGAACCCCTTATGATTCATTAGTGTATGGTAAGGGTTCCTAAGGGGTCGTAAATAGTTTAAGGGTTCCTAGCACACATTAATGTGTCCTATGACCCCTTATCAGCCCTTATGACCCCAAAGATGTATAGAGAGGGGTCTTAAGGCATCCTAAGGGGTCATAAGGGGTTGTAGGACACATTAATGTGTTCTAAGATGACTTATGACCCCTTAGAACCCCTTATCATTCATCTTAGGGATCATAAATGGTTGTAAGGGGTTGTAATGGGTCATAAGTCTTCCTAGGACATGTTACCATGTCTTAAGACCCCTTACGACCACTTCTGGGACCCCTTAGCATTTATTAGTGTATAGAAAGGAGTCCTAAGGGGTTTAAGGGGTGTAGGAGAACATTAATGTGTCCTACGACCCCTTAACAACCCTTGCAACCCCTTAACAACCCTTATGACCCCTTAGATGTAGAGAGAGGAGTCCTAAGGGGTTATAAGGGGTGCTAGAACATATTAATGTGTTAATATCTTCTAGGAACCTTTTATGATCCCTTAGGACACATTACAAAACCTTACCCTACATCTTAGGGGTCTTAAAGGGTCATAAGGGTTATAACCCACATTAATGTGTCCTAGGACCCCTTAAGACCCATTACAAACCATTATCTTACATTAATGTATGGTAAGAGGTCTTAGGTGGTCATAGGACACCATAATGTGTCCTAAGACATGTTAATAACCCTTACAACACCTAAGATGTAGAGAGAAGGGTCATAAAGGGTACTAATGGGTCATAATGGGTCCTAGGAAAGATTAATGTGTCTTATGATCCCTGAGGACCTCTTACCCTATATCTTAGGGGTGTGAAAGGGTCCTTAGTGGTCATAAGTGGTCCTAGGACACATTAATGTGTCCTAGGACCCCTTATGACCCCTTAGGACCAATTACCATACATTTTAAGGGTCTTGAAAGGTTGTAAGGGGTCATGAGGCATCCTATAACATATTAATGTGTCTTAAGACCCCTTATGACCCGTTAAGATACCTTACCATTCATTAGTGTATGGTAAGACATCCTAAGGAGTTGTAAGGGGTCTAAGGGGTCCTAGGAAACATTAATGTGTCATAGGACCCCTTAAAAATCCTTATGAACCCTAAGATGTAGATAGAGGGTTCTTCATGGGTTCAAAAGGGTCATAAGGGGGCCTAGGACACATTAATGTGTCCTAAGATACCTTATGACCCCTTAGGACCCCTTACAATACATTTTAGGGGTTGTAAAGTTTTGTAAGGGGTCATAAGGTGTTTTAGGACATGCTAATGTGTCCCAAGACCCCTTAAGACCACTTAGGACTCCTTACCATTCATAAATGTATTGTAAGGATTCCTAAAGGGTTGTAAGGGGTCTAAGGGGTCATACGACACATTAATGTGTCTTAAGACACCTTATTAACCCTTATGACCGCTAAGTTGTACATAGAGGGGTATTTTAGGTTCCTAAGGGGTTTTAGGACACATTTATAAATCACAAGACCCCTAGTGACCCCTTAGGACACATTAGGACCCCTTACCATACATATTAGGGGTCTTAAGGTGTCCTAAGGGGTTCTAGGAGACATTATTGTGTCTTAGGACCCTTTAGTACCCCCTACGACCCTTTAGGATCCCTTACCACACATTAGTGTATGGTAAGGGGTCCTAAGGGGTCATAATGGGTTTTAGGAAACATTAATGTGTCCTAGAATACATTAAGACTCCTTACAACCTCTTACTCTACATGATGTGTCAAAGGTCTCTTTAACAACCCTTAAGACACCTCGAATGTAAACATGAGTCCTCAAGGGAACTAGGTGGTCATTAGGGGTCATAGGAAATATTAATGTGTCCAAGTACCCTTTATCACCCCTTATGACCCCTTAGGAACCCTTAACATACATATTAGGGGTCCTAAGAGGTCATAACAGGTATTAGGATACATTAATGTGTCTTCTGACCGCTCAAGACCCCCTTACAACTCCTTACCATTAATTAGTGTATGGGAAGGGGTCCTAAGGGGTCTTAAGGGGTTGTAAGGGGTATTAATGGGTTCTAGGACACATTAATGTATATAAGTACCCCTTAACAACCCTTTTGATCCAAAAGATGTAGAGAGAGGGGTCCTAGACTCTCCTAAGGGGTCATACAGGTTCCAAGCACACACTAATGTGTCCTAAGACCCCTTACAAACCCTTACGACCCTGAAGATGTAGAGAGAGGGCTCTTCAAGTGTCCTATGGGGTAATAAGGGGTCGTAAGACACATTAATGTGTCCGAGGATGGATTATGACTCCTTAGGACCCCTTACCATATATCTTAGGGGTCATAAAGGGTCATAAGGGATCATAAAGCTTCCCAGGACACATTATTGTGTCTTAGGACCCCTTACGACCCCTTATAGGACCCCTTAGGATTTATTAGTGTATGGAAATGGGTCGTTAGGGGTCTAACGGGTCTGGTAACACATTAATATGTCTTACAACTCCTTTAACAACCCTTATGATCCCTTAGATGTAGAGAAATGGGTTCTAAAGGGTCCTAAGGGATTATAAGTGGTCCTAGGACACATTAATGTGTCCTAGGACCCTTTTATGACCCCTTAGGACACTTTACGACACATTACCATACATCTTAATGGCCTTAAGGGGTCATAAGGTGTTATAGGAAACAAAAATGTGTTCTAGGACCCCTTAAGACTCCTTATGACCCCTTACAATCCCTTGACATACATTAATGTATGGTAAGGGGTCCAAAGAGGTCTTAGGGGGTCCTTTGAAAAAGTAATTTGTCCTAGGGCTCATTAACAATCCTTGAAGCACTTAAGATATATAGAGAGGGGTCCTAAAGGATACTAATGGGTCATATGACATATTAATATGTCCTATGACCCCTAGAGACCCCTACCCTACAACTTAGAGGTTCTAAAGGGTCCTTAGGGGTCATAAGGGGTCCTAGGACACATTAATGTGTTCTAGGACTCCTTATGAACCCTTAGAACCAATTACCATATATCTTAAGGGTCCTAATAGGTTGTAAGGGGTCATGAGATGTCTTATGACACATTAATGTGTATTAAGACCCCTTAGGAGCTCTTAGGTAACCTTACCATTCATTAGTGTATGGTAAGGAATTTGAAGGGGTTGTAATGGGTCCTACGAAACATTAATGTGTTATAGGCTCCCTTAACAACCCTTATGACTCTAAGATGTAGAGAGATGGGTCTTCATGGGTTATGTTGGTTGTATTCCAGGTTTTTGTTTCTTTCCCCTTGTTTGGTCTGGTTTTCCCTCTCCAAGTTTTCTTGTTTTCAAGCCTAAATCCTGTGAAAATTTTCAAAAGACTTGAAACCCTAGCTATTTCTCAATGTTCAAATTTGAAGAAAAACCCTAAGGTGTTGTTCCCTTATATTTCTTAGTTACCTTTTATGCCTCACTTAAGTCATGAGCTCTTCTCTAATCACTTAGTCACATAACTTAAAATAGAATATTCCCTTTTATCCTCGACTTAGCGATTAGCATATGTCGCATAGTCTCATGTAATAAAAAAATATTCCCTTTTCTCTCCCAGACTTCATGATTTGCTTTATGTCACGTAATCGCTGAATCATTTGAACAGAGCAGTAATAGGTCAGTGGGCCCACAGACAGGTCGGGAGGTCGCATGAAGTTTTCAGTGGTCAAAGGTTTATTAAGAGACATCACGATTACCTTTTGTCACATAATCGCTAAATGAGCCTAATATAAACTGTGATGCAAAGCCTTTAGTCACGCAGTCTCTAGAAAAGATGCCAGTTAAGTTGAAGTCCTCAAGACTATGCGACTAACCTTTAACAGTTTGGGATAAAGCATAGTCGACTTGTCACCAGATAACTCAGCTTTCAAATCAGAATAAGACATGTGTCAGAAGGAAAATGGATTTCAGAATGGTCACTTATGGGTATAACTTTATTCAGTGACTACGAGACTAATTAAGGGTAACTGTTAGTCGCAGGGTCTCGAGATATTTTAAAGGTATGATAAGTTACTTGGCGATCAAGCGATAGCCATCAGATAAAATCATGAAAAGATCCTATGGTAGTCACCAAGTCTAAGGATAAAAGAGCCTAAGGAGAAAAGTCCTCGTGACTCAGCAGCTAAAGGTATGTCACGAGGTCGCAGAATAATTTTAAGGTCAGGATGCTTTGTCGCAGTGTCTCATGAAGTTTTTGGCATTCAACATTTTCATTCAGTGGTCAGGCAACTAAGGGTTGTTGCGTAGTCTGACAGAAGAAAGGTAACATTCAGCGACTAAGAAATAACTGTTACAGCTAACATTAATAGTTAGTCGCATAGTTTCATAAAATAACATGGGTTAGTGATAACCATTCACGACTTTGATTTCCTTGTGTCGCACGATCGCCAAATGTTGACTCTGGTTAGTTAATGTAAGGAAGTTGCACAGTCGCCATGTCTCTAGATAAATCACGGGTTAAGGATTGGGGTTAGTGATAGAGAAAATGAGTGCAGTCACCTTGTCGTGTAATGTTAATTTTTGTAAAAAGGCACCAGTATTAAATATGTCAGTATGAATTATTCAACGGCCAATCAGATTTTGATTACTGTGCAGAAAAGGAGTAGCTGAGATGTGAGATAGAGGGCCAATCCCAGGGTGACATGTCAGCTCATTTGAATTTTATAAGGTTTTGCTGAGGATTCAATTTTACAAATTTGATTTTCCTGTCACACTCAGAAAACTACGACTAGGTTTTCAATTATGTTCATAGTATGTGGCATTAAAGGCGGAATTGATGTTCTGAGAATCATGAACTATGTACTTCAAATGGTTACTATAAGGAGTTGATGGCTTATTCATTTGTATTTACCTTGTTTTTAGAGTTTCTAAATTTGAAGAGTTCAGTTGTCAAACAGAGTAAAATACAAAGATTTGTAGAGTTTTCTATGATTTAAAAGTTCATTGTTTCTAGAATTGCACAAAGGATAGTCTATGATTCTCAGTGATAGATTTGTTTCAATACCGGTAACAAAGAGGAGATTCAGGCACTAAAAACATGAGCAGAGCAGTGAGTGTAGCCTCGACTAGTGGTGAAGGCGAGAGGGTGGAAGACGAGGCTAAAGGAAAAGTTAATTATTCAGATGAATTCCTCCGTCTACTCCCTAGTTCAACTCAGAATAAAAGGGCAAATGCAAATGTGCTCTTAGACGACTATCACAACATCAGAGATGCTGAGACACCAGGGACAACAGGTTTCTCATTGTTTAATTATTTCTATAAGAACTCTGACAAGGCCATTCCAGTATCAAACCCTTGGACCAGTGGTTTAGCCAGGTTGATTGTTCCTGATGTCTTCATAGATGTAGACTTATTCTTAGACTTAGCTAATCATTATGATTTTTTATCCAAAACCATCAAAAGGGATGATGGCACTGCCCTATTAATTTTAAACAAAAATTCATTCATGCAGGCTTTTGGCTTGTTCAGCACCATGTCTACTAAGATTGACATGACAAAATAGGAGCAGAGGTATAATTTGAAGCATGGTATTGCAAAAGGCTTATTGCAAAAGCACATGTTGAAAGAAGTGAGAAATTACTTAGATCCTATGGCCAGAACAAGCCCATATTATTACAAGGATCTACACTTCTATGTTAAATATATTTCCTATGCCCTATGTAGAGTGCTAGGGATAGATGGAGAAGCTGAGAAAATTAATGCTGGCATCCTGATGATGGTGCTAGACTTGCAAGAGGTGCATTCAAGCACCAGTTATGATTACATACAAAATATAATTAATGAGATGCATGAGGGTTTCATTGCAACACAGAAAAAGTTAAAAAACCCAAAGGAGAAGGAGCCTAAGTTTCTACATTACTCCATTCTTATGCATCTCCTTTTCTATTTCAATTTTGTCATCATGGATGCTAATAATCTAGTTCCTCAGAGATTATACCAAGAAGAACCAAATCCTATCCAATTTTGGGTGAGGGTTTGGAATTATACTTCTAAGGAATGTGATTATTGTGCCTTTCAGAATTGGATCGTGTATCCAATAGTACAGTGTTTGGGGATAAGTAGAACAAGAATTTCACTAAAGATTATGCAATTGCTTATGCCATGTGACTACACAGATAAGTGGGATGGAAAGCATAATTTGGGTGACTTCTTTTTGGAAGAAAATTACACAGTCATTAGGGTATATGGGTGTATTCACCCTCCTCATCTCTTACCATATTATGTACCAGCAAGAGTGGCAGAAATGGAATTCATATGGCAGCTATTATTGACAGACAATGAGCATGTTGCGCCACATAAGAAGGGGACTTTGACCCCTAGGCAGTTTAAGATTTTTAACTTCACAATTGGCAAGGGTGCTATTGATGCAGTGGGTCAATGGTTGGAAAGATACAGAATGGGGGCAGCCCCTTATAGATACATTGACCCTGAGGGTTTTATGGTAGGGGTAAGAAGATTGTATACTCCTACAATCCCCAATACTAATGTTCATTGTGAATGCATAGAGGAAGATGCAACAAGGAATATCTTGGATGAAGATGATATTCATACAAAAAGACTAAGGATTCAAGAGTTATTAAAACTTGAGACTCAAATAAAGAGAAATGGGTTGGCTTTTGGGGGTTTTTACCTTGATCTCCCATATTTTAATAAGATTAAAGCCATGATAGACAACTATTATGTGCTTGTAGAACAACTTGATACGGTTCTTGACAAAAAGGTGCTCAGACACCTGATCATTCAGAGTCTAAATATGATAGTAGTAGTGACAGTGATTATACACGTCCTACTAGGCATGCCCTACCATAGCAAGACATTGCTGAAATACCACAGTTGTAGGGAGTAGAGGGCCACATTGTGGATTTGACAGTAGTCACCCAGCCAGATGATATAGAAGAACCTACTGCAAAGAGGCAAAAATTGGAGATAGGTCAGCCTTCAACTGAAGGGAAAAATAAGAAGAAAGATAAGGCTAAGGCCTTACTACCTGGCAATAGGTTATATGATCATAACCTAAGGAAATAAATCAAAGAGGGCAAGAAATAGCAGCCTGATTTAGAAGATGAGGTTGAAGTGCCTCTTAAGACATGTATCGATGAGAGATTGATTCATCAACAAGAATTCTTGAGTGATGATAACTTTGTGAAGACTGAGGAATTCAAAGACTTCCTTAGATGGTATAAGAAAGAACAAATAAGGGCAGAGCTGACAGTTGATGGTGAGGAGACCATAACTAATGAGGCATTGGTAGCTTTACAAAATTATGATCCTAAAAATGAGGATATTTCACTAGAGGATGCCAGGAAACTAGTACTAGGAAGTGGAATACTATTGGTTGAGGGTTGGGATTTAAAATCCGCCTTCATAATTGATCAAATAAGGAAATATTCAGACCTCAAGATGGCTAGTGAAGTCCATATAGGGGATTTAATAAAAGGATTTGGGTATAGCCCAAAGTCTCAGGCCTTTGCAATGTGGAGCTTGTGCCCGAAAGACCAAAAGCCCCAATTAGTAAATATTCAACAAAATATGGTGGGCAATCAAATGGTATGGTCTATACAGAATATAGGGGATTTGGAGATATCCCAAATCATGACACATTGGGCTCACTTGAATGAAGACAAAACTAAACAATTCTCTGAAAGGTATAGCACATTGGTGGAAGAGACTAGTGCATTGGCAAAAGATAGAGAATTATGCCGAGTGCAACTTTACCAACGGGATCAAATGATAAAGAAATTGATGGAAGAATTGGAAACAAAGCTTGAGGTAATGTATGTACCTATACAACCATAGCCCCTATAAATTGAAGACAAAGAAAAGTCTGAGGAGGTTGTTGATGAAAAAGCTGAGGAAGAAAAAGGGAATGCAATTGCTTTAAGAGCATTGAAGGGGGTGTTACAACATAGGATTGACATCTTAAAATATAAAGCTGATGTTGTACTCAATACCTATAACAAGTTTCCAGCTTTGCACACTGAGGTAATGGGGCACCTTGCCATTTTGAACCCTTACTTTACTAAATGGTCTACTAGGGTAAAGTTATTTGAAAAATTAGCATCTTTACAAGCCCTAAGACCAGATTTGCCAGAAATAGTGACTGAGGTTGAAGATGAGATCAAAAGGGTTAATATTTCTCTCTCATTCTTTAAGGGCAAATTGAACCAAATTGAGGTAAATTTAAGTTTCTTTTCTGATGATTTCAATAAGTTTATTCCTTCTTTAAGAGGAGATGATGATCAAGTAAAGGCCCTAGATGCCTGGAAGGGTGAGTTTGATAGTAAAATACCTAGTAGTGAGGCATTTATTTCAGGAATTGATAGTGATGTAGAGGGGTTCAAAAAGATATTAGATGAAGCTTTCAAGGCAGAGACCGACATCAACAAATTTCTGGTAGATGTCAAAAATATCACTGATGCAAGATGGGACAGACAAAAGGCCCAAATATAGAGTACTCAAGACTTCAAGTGGCCATCAAATGATGAAGTGAAAGCATGGGAAGTAATGACTACACCCAAGAAAAAGAAGCCAGCAGTTGAAGGACAAATTTTGGATGATGAGTAAGGATGACTACTTGGTACCTCACTGTTAAAGATAAAGAGAATAGTTATTGCAAAAGAAGAATATAGGTAAATCTAAAATCCCGGTCATTCAGACTCGACATAACTGCTGCCATCTACCATGTATACTATCAGATTCAAGTTGCTAGATTGGGATAAGAAAAAAGAATATCTATTTTTATCTTTTTGACTTGGTCATTCCACCGCTTCTTCTTTCTCTTTCTTTTTGTCTCTTTTGTAGTTTTAGGGTTAGGTTTTTTGAGACCATCCGAAGCTTGTAGCATCCTTTTGAAAAGGATTCCAAGATGGTTGAAAACCTATATATATATATATATATATATATATATATATATATATATAGAAGATAGTTCT
>MU225693.1:1112858-1123247 GCA_018584345.1 Thuja plicata
ATTAATGGCTCTTACACTTCATTAATGACCTTAGGGGCTCCATTAATGAACCTTGTCTCCCCTCTCTCTCTCTCCCATTCTTCTATAAATTGAAGAGGTTTGGAGCTCATAATAAGCCTTAATTTTTTAATAGTAGTGTTGTTATGCAAAGATTTTGAAGGAATCTCAAAGCATTGTTATGCTACCCATTCCTTCATAGCTTTATGCACACTCCATAGTTACTTTCATGCATGGTTATAATGCTCATTTTTAGACTAATATGCATGCTTAATAATCAAATAGTTGTTTTAAACTTGAATCTTTCATGCTAGGTTGTTTATGTCACTGGTATTAGCAAAATCTGAAGGTTGTTATGCTATTTACTACACTCATCCTAGTTAGAAAGCAATAGGCCGATGTTAGGGTTTGATATTCTCACTAACCTTTGGTTATCACTAATAGATTGACTTATTGAAGTGTTTTTTCGTAGGTAATAGGTGAAACATTTGACACACACATTTATGGCACCCACCGTGGGGCTGTTTTTCAACTTGGTCCCATTTTCTAACCATTTTTCCTAAATTTTTCATCCCAATTTTCAGGTCCAAGTCCATATCTGGTTGGGAAAGCTTGTATCTGGTGGATTTGCTCTCACCATGACTTCTTGGTTTGTATTGTTCTTTTCTAGGATTATATCCAGGGTTTTCTGGATCAAATTCAGTTCTTTCTCGTATCTAGTAACTAGAAGTTTGTATCTGGTAATATATGTTCACATTTAATTTTCTATATCACATACCAGAATTCCTGGCTCGCATCTAGTTAAGATCTTTGTTGTCTTCATTTTCTTAATTCTAACACTTAACTAGTTATGTTTCTTGACATCTTAAGCAGCTTAACAAGTGATTGTAGGTTCTATTCAGGAGTTGGAAGACATTACTAATGTGTGTGGTTGCAGATAATTTTTAGTTTTTTTCAAATACTAACCCCTTTCAAAGTTTTCCAAACTTAAGACCATTTCTCTACACTTGCTAAAACAACCAGATAATATACTCTTTTCCTCTTGAGGAAAATCAGAAAGTCAGATGTTGTCTTATCATTTGTGATGAAAATTGGGGGTAAATGAACAAGGAAATCACATCTCTTAATTCAATTTGGGAATCATAAATTGAACAACTCAAAGCACTTAATATTGTGGGCAAATTGAACAAGCTTCATCATCCAATTTTGGATCAGAAATCGAACAAGTTACTCATTAAATATTGTGGTTAATTGAACAAGGAAAATCTATTTTCAAGCATATTGTATTCATTAAATAGGAACATCTAAATTAGGCACTACATTGCTTGAGGGAATGAACTATTTGCTAGACTTTATTTTGGGAGAAAATGACATGGATTAGGAGAGTATGCTCTTCTTCTTCAAAAGAATAAGAAATCTAGATGTCCTACACTCGCCAATCCTTCGTACGCATATTTAATAGTAGAGGGCCTATCGGTTGAGGAAAAAATATCCTGGGAATGACCCAAGTGAGGATAGGTTTTATGCCAACCCTTCCAACTCACTATAAATAGTTGCTTCCTCATAGGCTAAAGCCTCAGAAGATGAAGCCGATTTTGTTCATGGAATTTCAACATCATTCCTTGAACATGCTTGGGTATGTGTAGAGCGGAGCTGCTAGAATTTTTCTTGTGAGACTACACATATTTAGGTACTCATAGGGCTATACGCCTCAATTTTCCCTTCTGCAATTCTATGGGGGACAATTTCGAATAGATTGCCCAATAATAGACAATAATATCAACTAAAAAAATTCCTAATTCAACCCCGAAAGGGTGATAATCTTTGTGCAAGGAAAAAAGTAATTTCCTCAAGACACTCATCATATTGTGCCCTCACTTGTGTTTGGAGTCAACTAATACAACATCATGACCGGAGCCATTGCATGCTTGGTGATGGCTGTATTCTGATTAGCATTTGAGTGTGTGCCTAAGTCAACGAGAAAAGATTTTCATCCTCCACCTAGAAAATAGGAAAAAGATGTGTGTCTATTTCACCCTCCTAATAATGCAAATCTTTTCAATGTGTTTGAAAAATCATTAAAAAGATAACATCTTCAAACAAACAACAACATTTAATCCTGGATCAACGCATGTGTTTTTCACTCACCGACGGGTCTCAGAAATCAAACTATAATAAGACGAGCTTCACGTACTTCCAAAACAAACTTTTCAAAACTGATTAAAACTGACAAAGACATCATAATATCACATCCTGGATATCCCAAATTGCATGCAGTATTTAGGCTCGCATCTAGTATCCTAGATCGCACCTAGTCAGCACATAGTCGCATGTGGTATTTAAGCTCGCATCTAGGGTCATCAGTGGCTCGCATCCTGTATTTCTAGGATTGCATCTGGGAGCACGCATCTAGGATAGTGGGAACTTGAAATATAATTTCTTAGAAAGTCTTAGTTGATTTGGATACCCTTTTGGCTCTTTAGTCTGTCCCTATTATCTTTTATGGTCTCCCTATCGTTAAATAAAAACACTTTTTCAGACATCCACCTTGCATGTCCTGTCGACTTCTCGTAATCTGTCTCAATACATGTGATCTATCTACTTCTTACAAACACTTGGTTCCCAGCTCACTATCAGGGCATTCTAACCCTTTGACACTTGAATCATTACTCCCACCCAAAACTTGAATGATACTTCCTCTTAGACACACTCACTTAGACGATTTGAGACTCTACCTGACACTCTTGGGAAACATTGATGAAAGTTGAGACACAAATTCATGGTTAACA
Source organism: Thuja plicata (assembly GCA_018584345.1). Taxonomy (NCBI): domain Eukaryota; kingdom Viridiplantae; phylum Streptophyta; class Pinopsida; order Cupressales; family Cupressaceae; genus Thuja; species Thuja plicata. The sequence goes on from MU225693.1 coordinate 1,115,645, forward strand.
CAAGATGTAACAAGTACACATCTAAAGGATTGAAAGTACCTCCTAAAACACCACACTTTCAAGGGGAAATATCTCATAGTTCCCTACTCGATCTAGACTCTCCACAAATGGATAGCAACACTCGCAGATGGAGTGAAGCTTTTGAGGAATATAACAATGGCAAACACCAAAAGCCCGAAGATATGGATGAGGAAGAAGAACCCATGTTCGACCATCCTTTATTTGAGTCCAACAGTGAATGAAATCACTGGAGAAGAATATGAAAAACTCAAACAGAGCAAGAGATTCCATAAAATAATGGAAAACATGATTGACAAGGATAAAGAGAAATACTTCCTCCATCTAGCATCCATGGGTGTCAAATTACCTAAGGATTATGATGTGGAACATCTCAAAGAAAAGGAGATACCAACTCCTATATCTATTCTTGCCAAACATCTCACATTGATGCAAACAAAGCTTACAAATCTGAAACAAAAGAAGACTAAACCAAAATCACCATACTCTTTGGACTCCATTTGTCCATTCCCCTTTGATAAGAGTATTACTATGATCCCATTTCCTCCTAAGATAGCAAGACCAAAGTATGACAAGTACATAGGAGAAAGTGACCCACACGATCATGTGAGGGAATTCTGTGCTCTGAGCATAGAATACATGCACAAACATACATACCTCATGCGACTATTTCCAGGAATTCTAGGAGGTAATGCCATGGAGTGGTTCTCAAAAATGAACCCTAAGGTCAAATAATTTGAGGAGCTGATTCAACACTTTATCCAGCATTACTCCTATAACATAAAACATGATGTGACCATGATGGACCTATGTAATACCAAAAAGAAGACTGGTGAATCATTTACACACTTCCTACAAAGATGGAGGAAGATCTTTGCATGATATTCAAGGTTCATTCCCAAATTAGAGAAGATGGAGATCTTTGTTAATAACCTGGTGCCTAAATTTAACTACGCATTACAAATGCAAGACTCACCAAGCTTCAATAGAATGATTAAGAATGCCCTCTATATCGAGGAAGTCATGGTCAAAAGGGGGGAGATCACCCTTTAAAATGAAAACAAAACCAACAACTCCAACTCCAAGCCTAAATGGTGGAAGCAAAACAAGAATGTTGTTAATGACGGAGTAGTTGATGCCTCTAACACTAACCCTAAACCTGAGGTATTCAATCTAGCTAATAGCATACAAGCAAGAAAATATGCCAAAGTCACAACCCCCATACCCAAAACAAATAATGATAATGGGAATGGATAGTCATGGACTTCAAAACCTCAAAGAATATTTACTCCTCTGGGAGAACTCCTTGAGACCATTTTGAAAACACTATTGGATAACAAAGTTCTCACAATTCCTGATTCCAAACCATGGGAACCAGCAGTTAAACCAAGGTGGTGGGATGATAATTTCTATTGTGTCTTCCACAAAAATAAGGGACACAAAACTAATAATTGCCTTAAACTTAAACATGTCATTCAAGACCTCATTAAAGGCGGTAAGATCAAAGTGGATGGACACACCACCAATGAGGATCATAGGACATTCAATAAACCATTTCCTAATTATGACAAAGGAGAAACATCTAAAGGGAAGAGTAATGAAGTGAACTACACCTATTCCAACAATGACAATGTGATCAATATGATAGACATTAAGACTGAATCAATTAATATGGTCATAATGAAAGGTGTTTCATTTCATTCAAATGTCGTAACATGGATCCAAGTGTAGGTCACGATCAAAGGACCCCATTAACCAACATCAATGTCCAAGGTTCCTATCATTTCTATTCCTAAACCAGCAACAAAACACATGGTTACTATTCCTGGAGCAAAGTATGACTTGGTAGATCAATTGCAACGAACCTCTGCCAAAATTTCCATTTTTGAGTTCCTCAAAATATCCACAATACATAGGAAAATCCTAGAACAAGCTCTACATGCTACTAATATCCCAAAGGATATTGATATAAACAAATTCCAAGCAATGGTCAATCACATCTCAGCACCACATTACCTCTCCTTTTCTAAAGATGATGATAAGTCATTGACACATCCACATAATCAACCCCTCCATATCGAAGTCCTTATTCATAAATCCCATGTTAGACACGTGTTGATAGATGGAGGTGCAGGATTGAATATCTGTACACTTTATCTAATCAAGAGACTGGGTCTCTTAGAATAGATAATTGACTCTAAAAGAAAAATAACTATCAAAGCTTATGATGAGGAAGAAAGATCGTCTAAAGGTCTTATTGTTCTGCCTATCTGGGCCAGACCAATTGAGAGGAATGTCGTTTGTCAATTTCTAGATCTACCCCTAGCCTACAATATCCTATTGGGGAGACCATGGATTCACAAAATGCAAGCTGTGCCATCCACTTACCACCCGTGTATAAAGTTTCCACATAATGGGGTGGAAGTGATGATTCCTACAGATACTAACTACACTTGTAACAATATCAAAGCTGGTAGTATGATCCTACATAACAAGGAGGTTATGCATATGATTTCTCCTGAAAATACCAAGGACATGGTTATGAAGAGTTTTGGCAAAACCCTAAAACTTGAAGAAATAGGTATGGGAGAGTACAAGCTGGACGTGACTCCATCACTGATAGAACTTCTAGTGTCACCAAGATCCTATGGAAAACCTTCCTTGACATTCACACCTAAAACATCCAAGGAGATAAAAGTAAACAGAGAATGGCATGGTAAAGGCATCCACATCTTCTTTAGATAACACAGAAGAACAAGCAGTCTTGGATTGGCTTTACAAAGGAGAACCGATGGAAGCTGAGGTCAAACATGTAGAGATATCCCCAAAATAGTATGGCAAGAGATCTGATTTCCTCAAACAAATGGGATACAAAGGAAAGGGACCTCTAAACAAAACACGATGAGGGCTTATTGAGCCTATACCCATGAAGTTTCAGAATACCAGAGACAAAATAGGATTGGGTTTTCATACTAAATCTGACAAACCTGCTTCAAAAGATAGTCCAGCCTTAGATAAAGGGAGTGATGAAATAGATGAACTAGAGCAGTGGTCCTATGAAAGATTATTGCATGTTGGCATAGAGGATCCCAACTACCAAGGAGAATATTATATACATAGCTTTTAGGTACCCCAAGATATTCACACTCCCTTGTTAGCACAACTTCCCATTCAAGAGGTAGGAGACTCAATAACAGATGAACCAGAAATACCCTTGATAGAAACAAATACAAAAAGCACACCCCGATGATAGGATTCACATCCTAACTAGGGGAAATTTTTCATGGTTTCACATGCCCTTGATCTATCACACTTTGATCTGCAAGCAACTAATTGGGTACATTAAATCACCATTGTTTAATACTTAAATAGATCTAATGATGAGGTCAATGATTCTCATGATTATGAATGGGATGAGCTATCTATCACCATTGAAGATATATGAATAGATATAATTCACATGTTTGTAGCTCCCTCAGCTCCTTGTGAACATTCTAACACTACTCCCAATGACACTGATAATCCTGAAGCAGAAGAAGAGTTCCTTCCCCTGATCATTGATGAAGAAGCTGGTGATTAAATAAGTCTAGAAGAATTTCAGAGGCTACAAGAAAGAATCCTCCTTTTACAGAGAGATGGTGATGAGAGTTCTACTGATGAGTCACTAGAGTAGGGTCCACATATGACTAACAATGACCCTTTTTATAACGATCTCACTCTTATTGATCTAAACATTGAAGAAATTAACTTAACGGAACATGTCATGTCAGTTAATGGTCTTGATGCTAACGCAATGCTGTCTTTCCCAGAGTCTGACTCCCTATCATTAATACTTCTAGACCTAATTGATTGGACTAAAATAGATCCTTCTCCTATCCTTGACTTTCCCAATGACTATACCCTAGCTTGCTATCTCAATGCTTGTGAACCTTACCCTTCTTCCACCAATGCAAGGAGTGAGAACATGTCATAGGAGGATATCAAGTTTCTCAATAAAAAATTGAAAAAAAAAAAGAAAAAGGGAACTGATGGTGAAAACCACTTTGTGGCAGTATCATATCCTAAAATAGTAAAGAGAAAAGATGCATCTAATGATGAAAACCTCTCATAGATGCCAAAAGATGAGACTCTTGATATCCTCCCTGAGCACTTTTAGGAAAGGTCTTCAGTACTAATTGAACCAACACAGCCAGTAAATTTGGGAACTATTGAAAATCCTCAAATAGTCCACCTTGCACAATCTTTGTCAGAAGAGGAGAAGACAAAGTTCATAGAGTTCCTAAGGGAAAATAAAATCAAATTTGCATGGTCTTATACAGATATGCTAGGGCTGGATCCTAATCTAATCATGCACCACTTATCTATAGCTCCCATGATCAAGCTCGTGAAACAAAAACTTAGCAAGATGCATCCTCATGTTGCATTATTAGTAAAAGTAGAGCTAGAGAAATTGTTGAAAGCCAAATTTATTAGAGTCATTGACTATGTAGGATGGATCTCCAATGTGGTCCCCGTATCTATAACTGATAAATCTGTTAGTCTTTGTATAGACTTTAGAGACTTAAATAAATCATGTCTGAAAGATGAATTCCCACTACCTAACATTGACATGATCATAGACCTCACAGAAGGCTTTTAGATGTATTCATTAATGGATGAATTCTTGGGCTATAATCAAATCAAAATTGCCCCTGAGGATCAAGAAAAAACTACATTTACATGTGCATGGGGCACCTTTTGCTGGAACATCATGCCATTTGGGTTAAAGAATGCTGGTGCAACATATCAAAGAGCCATGACAACTATATTCCATGACATGATGCACAAGAACATGGAGGACTACGTGGATGACACATTGGCCAAATCCTAGAAAGAGGTACTCACATTGATGACTTAAGAAAGATATTGGATCGTATGGAACAATTTCAACTCAGGCTCAACCCAAAGAAATGTGCCTTTGGGGTCCAATCAAGGAAGCTCCTAGGATTCATTGTTTAGGAAAAGGGAATTGAGGTAGATCTTACAAAGGTGAAAGCTATTCTAGAGATGGTCCCTCCATGTAACATCAGTCAAATGAGGACACTACAAGGGAGACTCCAGTCCATCAGGAGATTCATGTCACAACTTGCAGATAGGGCACAACACTTTACCGAACTACTACACAAAGGGGTCACTTTCAAATGGGATGAACACTGCGAAGCCAACTTCAGGGAACTAAAAGGATACCTAGCCACTCCTCTTATTCTTATGGTGCCTATTCATGGAAAGCCCTTACTCCTATACATTTCAGCTATAGCTACATCCCTATGTGTATTTCTAGCACAAGAGAATGAAACAAAGAAAGAAATATCTATCTACTATATTAGTAGAACACTAGTCTCCTATGAGCTCAATTACAACATTATTGAGAAATCATGCTTAGTGGTTGTCTTCGCATCAAAAAAATTAAGACACTACATGCTGTCACATACAGTAAGGCTCATTGCTAAGATAGATCCTTTAAAATATCTCCTAAGTAGAACAACATTAACAGGATGTTTGGGAAAATGTGTTTTGATTCTAAGTGAGTTTGACATTGAATACATAGAAAGGAGAGATATTAAAGGAGAGGTTCTTACAGATCAATTGGCTGATTCACCACTCGAGGATGATGAACCTTTAAAGATTGAATTTCCTAATGAAACAATCATGTGTCTAACTGAATATCCATGTAAGATGTACTTTGACATTTCATTCACTCAACAAGGCTCTAGAGCAGGGGTCCTATTCATAACTCCTCAAGGTTACAAGATTCCCAAATCTTACAAATTGATATTTCCATGCACCAAAAATATTTTAGAATATGAAGCATTGGTAAACGGACTGAAGCTTGCCATGGAGTAGAAGATTGTAGAGTTACATGTGTATGGTGACTCCCAAGTAATTATCAATTAGGTTAATGAGGAGTATCAAATGAAAGATGAGAATTTGATTCCCTACAAGCAACTGGTTGATGACCTGAAGAAGTACTTTGTCTTCATCACCTTCAAGCAGATACCAAGATCAGGGAATAAAGCTACATATGCTATGGCTACCTTAGCATTCATGTTGCAACTAGAGGAACATCAATTCTACTATGACTTTTTGGTGGAAGAATTACCCTATCCTTCCTTTGATACCCCTAAATACCAAGTAATATGTGCTTTGAACACCCCAGACCAATCTCGGTATGCTAATATCATTGCTTACCTATATGACCAAACCATCCCTAACAATCTATCCAAAAATGAGAAAAGAGCCCTGATTAGGACAACATCACGTTATGTCCTCATAACTAATAACTTATATCAAAGAGGTCTCAATGGTACACTTCTTAGATGTTTAGAACTTGAAGAGTTTGACCATGTGTTAAAAGAAGTCCATGAAGGTGTATGTGGATCACACTCGAACGAATTTTCACTAGAAAATAAACTTCTCAGAGTTGGCTATTACTGGCCTACCATGGAAAAAGATGCTATTCACTTTTCAAGAACCTGTCATAAATGATAGACACATGGAAATATTATCCATGCTCCTGCTAGAGAACTTATACCTTTCATAACACATTGTCCATTTCAGCAATGGGCCTTTGACTTGGTTGGACAAATATATCCTAACTCTTGAAATGGAGACAAGTTCATCATTACGGCCATATAGTATTTTATGAAGTGGGTCGAGGCTGTGGCACTAATCAAAGCCATTGACAAACTATATTCATTTTGAAATACATTATCTATAGATATGGGACACCCTCTTCAATTGTAACAGACAATGGGGGCCAATTTAAAAATCAAGACATTGATGACCTTTGTGAACAGTTCCACATTACTCAACATTTCTCCTTAAGGTAATGGACAAGTTGAGGCATCTAATAAGAATATTCTCAAGATCCTACATAGAACTGTAAGTAATTCTGGTAGAGACTGACATCTACAACTGAATCCAACACTATGGGCCTATAGAACAAGCATCAGAACACCAACTGGAGACATGCCATTTTCCCTAGTCTATGGCGCTAAGGTAGTACTACCTATTGAGGTTGAAATCCCATCTTTGCAGATATCTTTACAAGGTCTGGTTACTGATGAGAAATATCGCATTGATCGGGTGAATTCTTTAGACCTACTAGATGAGTGTAGACAACATTCGTTCGACCATCTGAAGGTATACCAAGCACAAATTTCCAAAGGGTACAATAAAAATGTAAAGCCATGCAAGTTTGAAGTGGAAGATCTCATCCTAAAAGAGAATCCTAAGAACCATCCTAACAGAGAACATAAAGGAAAGTTTGAAGCTGACTGGCTAGGACCTTATGTTACCACTACTACCTTTGGGACTATATCTTATCAACTAGCTATAACCACTTGAATTTGGTCTATCACAACTATGGACCCTATTTTCCCTAAGTATGATCATACCCTCGATTTATGTCCAAACAAACCTGTTACTACTTGGCATAATTCTTTTAATCAATTTAATATCCTAGGTGATTTTTATCATTGATTTATATTAACTATTATAGCCATACAATTCAAATCAATTTCGACCAATCAAATCAAATCAAAAT
>MU225693.1:1143983-1165186 GCA_018584345.1 Thuja plicata
GCCAAGTTGAGCCTTACTCCCTCCCATGCCTCTTAATGAATTTCATTAATGACCCCTTAATGGATATTCCCTCTTGCCCATCCCTCATTAATGCCCAAGGCATTAATGGCTCTTACACTTCATTAATTGCCTTAGGGGCTCCATTAATGAACCTTGTCTCCCCTCTCTCTCTCCCATTTCTTCTATAAATTGAATAAGTTTGGAGCTCATAATAAGCCTTAATTTTTGAATAGTAGTATTGTTATACCAAGATTTTGAAGGAATCTCAAAGCATTGTTATGCTACCCATTCCTTCATAGCTTCATCCACACTCCATAGTTACTTTCATGCATGGTTATAATGCTCATTTTTAGACTAATATGCATGCTTAGTAATCAAATAGTTGTTTTAAACTTGAATCTTTCATGCTAGGTTGTTTATGTCATTGGTATTAGCATAATCTGAGGGTTATGTTATTTACTACACTCATCCTAGTTAGAAAGAAATAGGTTGATGTTAGGGTTTGATATGCTCACTAACCTTTGTTTATCACTAACAGAATGACTTATTGAAGTGTTGTGTCATAGGTAACAGGTGCAACATTTGACACACACAAGAATCAATGGAGTTTGAAACATAAACTTTCCAAATGCCATTCCAAGTTTATGTTCTTGGTCAATAATTAAATGAGAATGAATAATACAATTAGCAACCATTTAGGGTGTCCAATCTTGAAATAAGTAGTCTAATGCTATGGGTTTCTAAGAAAATTGTTTAGCCAATTTTTTTTGGCACCGTTGTTGGGGATGGTGTTAGTTCAAACTTACTTTGGTGTTCATGTTTCCAGTTTTCATAATTTAGGACTGAGTTTCAAGTATTCCTTTTATGCATAGAAGAAGAGACCCTTGTGGGAGATTCCTTCCTCACTATCACCAGGTAGAACCATTGGATATTTTTAATCCTAAGCCAGAGGAACCCTGAGTTGAGAGTGAAGAAGAAAACCCATTCAAAAATCTATTTGTTGATACCCAAGGAGAAATATCTTCGCCGTCATCCTCTGAAGGATCACTACATTTGCATGACCTATTTGATGAACCTGAGTATTGAGACAACCCTTTAGTCCTTTTCATCTATCAACCACAACCACAAGGTCCTCCCCCAAGGATGGCTTAGCCTACCTTTCCTTTCCCCATTCCTCCTCAACACGGTAATCATAATCTTAAGAACATACCTGCCTCCGCACTCCCAAAATTTTATAGCCTCATCATTGAAGACCCTGAGACTTTCATTTTTGAGTTTAATATCCTTTGTAGGAGCTATGATTACACCATTGATTCCCATAAGCTGAAGTTGTTTCTATCTACTCTTAAGAAGGCTTCTCTAAGGTGGTTCATGGGGCTAGGATCTAATGCAATAGCAAATTGGGATGCCATGAGAAACATGTTTCTTTGCAAATATAAGGAATATTGTAGGGGGAAAGATTTAAAAGGGGATGACATTTTTAAAATGTCTCAAAAGGAGGATGAGACCTTGGAGGACTATGTCTCAAGGCTTATGTTCAATCTGTAGAGGAATACCCAACATCAGTTGAACAAGGAGCCTCAAAAGAATCTTTTTCTCAAAGGTGTAAATGATGGGAGTATAGAAGCTTTGGATCTTATGGCCAGTGGAGAAATCACTCAGAAGAACTAGATTGATATAAAGAATATATGCCTAAACTATTCAAGGGCTACTATGAAGAAAGGGAGAGGAATAAGAGACTTGCCTCATAAATCCAATGGTTTTAGAGTATCTAAATTGGAGTTGTCCAATATTTTGTCTGACTTTAAGTAGGACATCATCAATGATGTTGCTACTCAGAAGGACAACATGCAAGCACAAAGAAAGAAGGAGGATGTAGATGCTATGCTTGCTAAATTTTGATCCCACTGTAAAGAGAAGAAAAGGAACTATAAGTGTAAAACATTTGCGTCTGTGGACACTACCTCAATGCACACAAAATTTAAAGCTATAGATGAGGAAAATGGAGAGGCTTTCTACGTTACTCAGAGGCGAACATGAGCTCAAGCACAAGGTATGCCTCAAGACCCCCTAAATAATTTTGGTTATAATAATAATAGTCAATGGAAAAACCATAACCCTACAAATTTTGGCCCTTAAGGACAGAATTGGAATTATAACTGGTCTAACCAATAGCCACAGTTTAAATGGAATTATAAATTGGCATCTTGCAACCCTAACCAATTTTGTTGCATTTTTCATTCTTCTAGATCATCAAAGTCCTATTGTACTAGGCAACTCTAAGTTTTAACTGAATCTACTCGACCTAAGTGTCAAATGCAAAAAATCCTAAATCTGTATTAATCATACATCATATTTAATTCATAAATATCTATTGGCTAAACAAACCTTATGATCGAATTAATTTAATTAATAAAGTCCTAGCACTTTAATTAAATTAAATTCACCCTCTTTAGCTAAGACACATGAAAAGGAATTAAATAATATTTAATTATTAAATAAATATCATCATTTCAATAATTGAATTTAATTATTCAAATAATTGAGAAAAACCTATTTATGAGGTCATATTTATTTAATTAATTGGATATTCTCTCAAAAATATTTCTTCTATTCAGAAATAGAATCTTTGAATTAATTATGCTTTAAAAAGAAAGAAAACAATTAAAATCAAATAAAACAGAATTAAATTAGAGAAAGAAAACAGTTAAAGTAGAGAGAAAACAATTTATTGTATTCTTTTGAATAAAGCTTTCTATTATGAACTGGCTTTTCTAACTGTTTTATTTCAAAGAGGAAAGTTTCTATTCTGATCATCTCTGAGTCTATAAAAGAACTCTCAGTCTCTCATTCAAATCCTTCCTGAATTTCTGATCATGTTAGAATACTGAATTATTGTCATATTTTCTTGATAGATTCATATAGAATAATATCATTTTGCAATATAATAGCTTCAATTTCTAGATTAATTGCATTTAAACATCATGGCTTAGATTATCTTACATCTTTCAATTCTTAGAATAACTGTGCATTACATTGCATCCATGGAGAAAAATCCTTCATTCCTAGATTGGTCTATGGTTGTGAGACTCTCATTCTAAGAGAAATTTCAAAAGCCTCGTCTGGATAGAAGGCAATAGGTCGAATCATATAGGAAGACAGGATGAATAATCTCATATTCAGTCTTGTGTGTATTTGATGAAGGACTATGTTTAAGTGTATGGTGAGTTAACAAGGCCAAATTTACCACATACATTTTTGGTGCCCACCGTGGGGCAGGTACATTCTATTCTGGCCTCATTTCATTTCATCTTTTTCACTTTTTTTGCATTCTGTCTGTACTTCTGTACAAGTTCTATTCTAATTTTGCGTGAACTTTATGTACGTCTCACGTGAACTTTCTAGTTCTTCACATGGCTTGCAACACTTCTTCACGTGATCTAGCATACTTTATCATGCTAAATTACATTCCAGAGCTTTAATTTGATATTTTATTGCCTTGGTTTTCTAACCACCTACTATTTTTTGACATCTGTGTTTCTCTGATTTTATCTTTTGAAACAGCATAACAATGGTTTACAGGACACTGAGATAAAGAAAAGCCATCATAAACTTCTGACATGTTTGTTGTAGGATGCTGATATGAAGAAAGGCATTACAAACTACTAATGGGTTTATTGTAGGATTTTTGTCGAAGACCTTGCATGTATATCTATTTTTAGTAGTTAAATCACACTTCAATTGGTACTTAAAATGAATCATTGTTTTGCGTGATTGAAGTGTTTTTTAGATTATAATCCTAAGAACTACATGAATGTATCCTCTCCCCTTTCCTTTATGGATCTTGGGTGTAAGAGAAATTCATGTGATTCTTCTAGAGTGGCTACCTCCCAAGAGCTTTAGCAAAGCTGGTGAGAGTGGATGCCCAACTGGTAATAGGCTAAAGCCAAACCCTTCCAAACTGGTATACAAAAAATGCTATTGTGATTAATATCACAATAGACATGTGTGAATTCATTGTGGCAACCAAAATATCCTCTAGTACCCTAGTGGTGCATTAAAGTCCCAACCTCGTTAAGGTGAAATTTTTACTTTGAATGGATTGGGAGAGCCCCCTTTATTGGGAAAATGACTTGATCACAACCACCTGAACAGATGACCTTACTACAAACTATTGTTCTAGTTTTCCAAAATCCCTCTATCTATTGGCATGAAAGGTCAGAGACTGAATAAGATGCCCCACATTCTTACTGCTTTTAGTAGAGATAATAGCCCTTTGGGAAGCAATTCCTTTGGGGTCTGAAGCTTGGTATGCCTGAGAAGTGAGTGCATATGTAAGGAGGAGCCTGTGCTTCCAAGCTTCTAAGTTATCCACTAAGAGTAAGCATAGCTAAACTTTGGTTTGAGTGGGGATTCAACAAATATTGTCCTAGCTATCATAGGATTGTGATGTTCTTGTTCTGGTACTACAAACATTCTGTTTAATGTGTTTTGCATGGGTGTATCATTTGAACAACTAAAACTATCGTCAAAATACACAAACTGTCAATCTTGAACATGTCCAAAACAATCTGTAACTTGAACTATCTGTCAGAAAATAGCATGATTTTATCTCGGGAAACACAAACTGGTCTCAACAGTCTGATTCTGTAAACATATTTTTTTCAACATTTGCATAGTTTCGCGCAAAATTTCCCAATCTTTGCATCATTCGGTGAGAATATTTGCATGATATGTAGTATACTATCATGCGATATTTGGCAATAGTGCCATTATTCTATCAACTGGTGCCATTCTCCATGTGAAGAGAGCATTTCTTCACATGGTTTGGTGAGAAACTTTACACGACAGAGCATTTTGCCGCGCAAAATTGGAGTCTTTTGTTCAAAATAGTGAACTAAAATCTATCAGTCAGTTGTACTTCTATCAAATCTGGTCTTTGATATGGGTCTATTTTTCTACCATCTATCTTCACACAGTCTAAAACTTGGTTTCTTGGGTTGAGAACTATGTGATTCTTTCTTAAACTAGTCTTGTCTCATGTCTTTTTAATCTATTTCATCTGTGTCGTCATGCCTTGTGTCACAATAGTCATCTCTTGGTTGTTCTAGCCTCATCTTAGACAATTTGTACCAAGGATACTTCACCTTTTGGCATGTTATGTGCAATTAATTTGAGATAGTTTCAAGTTTGGTCCTAGTTCACATTCCTTGTTTAAAACTTTGTCTATGACTGTCACAACTCAAAGTGGCAAAACATTTCCTTCAATCAATCAAGATGAATCCATACTTTCCACACCATTACTAGCTACATCTAGTGAGGAATCATCTCAATCTCCTTCCCTGGTACGATGACCTTACAATAATGGTCATTATTTATGGATCTTAGTAGGGTTCAAAATCCTTTGTTCTAAGAAGACCCATATTCAGAGAACACTCAATCTTTTCATACCGAGTCTTTACACCTTAAATTCTTGCATTTTGGAAAGATGGCAGATCATAACCAATCAGGTGGTGAGGTTAGCAGAACTGATCTATTTAAAACTTGGGGTAAGTCCCATTCTCAAGACCCCCCTAACGATGTAGAGGTAGAAATAACTCAAGAAGAGATTGCACAAGCTCGTGCTAACAAAGATTTTTGTAAAATGATGGGAATTGTACTAGCTGAAGAGAAAGAAAAATACATTCTTGAACTAGCCAATCAAGGGGCTAAGTTACCTTCCAATTATGCTGTAGAAACACTTTTTGAGAAATAAGAAGAAATTAAAAATTCCCACTTATGCAAAGAAATGAAAACCATGCAAGAGAAACTCTCTAAACTCTTGAAAGAGAAGGACAAACCTATCACACAATTCACGCTAGAAAGCATCTATCCTTTCCCATTTGATAAAGATCTTCACATGCCTCCTTTTTCCAAAGGAGTTGAACTTCCTAAATATGACAAATTGGGTACATATGATCCTCAAGACCATTTGAGAGAGTTTGACACTCTCTCCATGGAATTCATACATGACACAACCTATCTTATGTGTCTTTTCCCACATAGCTTGGGAGGATCAGCTATGGAATGGTTCTCTAGACTACCAACTGGCATCAAGACCTTTGACGAAGTTGCCAATTTATTTCTACAACACTATTCTCACAACATCCAACATCTGGTTCATATTTGAGATCTTTGCAACTTGAAACAAAATAATGGGGAATCCTTCTTGGCATTTCTTCAAAGATGGAGACAACTCTATACACGATATTCTTGCAAGATACCTAAATCTGAAAAGTTGGACATCTTTCTCGATAATCTTCTCCCCAACATTGGGTATCAAGTATAGCTACAAGGTCCTCTAACCTTTGATGATATGATCAAACAAGCTGTAAGAATTGAGACATTTATGATCAAGAAAGGAGAATTGACCTTGCACAAGGAAAAAAAACAAGGGTCTTCTTTCTCAAGCAAAGATAAACCCAAATTTCCCAACAAGAACCAAAAAGTTGTGAATGATGGTGTTGTAGACAATGTGACCCCTAAGCCTTCCAAGGCTTCCTTTAATCTCACTACCATGATGCAAGCGGCCAAAGCCACTGAACAGGCTGCGACAGAATCGAAACTGAGTACTTCACAATTTTTTGGACCTAAACCTTGGGCTCCTAGACCCAAGCGTGAGTTCACTCCTTTAGGAGAACCTGTGAAGGCAATTTACAAGACTCGTGCAGACAACAATTTACTCACTCCATTGGATAATTCATGACCTTATGATCCACAACCAAGACACTCTTGGTGGAATTAATCTTCTTATTGTGATTTTCACCAGAACAAAGGTCATAAAATGGGTACTTGTCTTAAATTGCGGCATACAATCCAGGATCTCATCGATAGTGAGCTTATTACTATGGGAGGTCACAATGAAAATTCTGATCACCAAGCTTTCAAAGACCCATTTCCTCCTCATGGAAAAGGTGAATCATCTAAAGGAAAAAATACTGATGCTAAGATCAACTATACATACACCAATAATGATAATGTCATTAATATGGTTGAATCTATTGATACTAAATATTGTAATATCATCATTCTCAAGGGGAAGGAAGATACTTCTAAGTCCAAAACACCTTTCACTTTGTGAGGGTCTACACCTCAATCTTCTGAACAAGGACAGTCTCACGTCAACGCTAATGTTGTTACTTGATCTCGCGCTCAAATCATTCTCAAAGGCTCTGAGCCTTCTATATCTACATCAACTCAACCTTTAGACAAAGCTAAGGTTGACTCTACTACTAAGAATCCCAAAATGGGTTCCTCATTTAATGATACCAATTACAACTTTCTTGATCAATTGCAATGTACTAATGCTCAAATAACTATTTTTGAGCTCCTAAAAAAATCCCCCACTCATAGGGAAATCCTGGACAAAGCCCTCACTGAGGCAAATTTCCCAAAAGATCTTGATCTCAACCAGTTTCAATCTATGGTAGGTCACTTGAACTCCTCACATTACTTATCTTTCTCTGAGGAAGATGACCATTCTTTGAGTCACCCGCATAATAACCCTCTGCACATTGAAGTCATGATTGTTCCAAAGCGTGTTTGCTGTGTTCTCATAGATAATGGTGCTGGCCTAAATATCTTCTCTGCTAGTTTCCTTATTGATTTAGGCTATGGCAAAGATTGCATTGATGCTCACAAAAAGATTACCATTAAAGCCTACGATGAGGAAGAACGTAAATCCAAGGGGTTAATTGTTTTTCCAATAAGAGTTGGTCTTGTTGAACGTGATGTTATTTGTCAAGTGCTTGACATTCCTTTGGAATACAATATTCTGTTAGGAAGGACATGGATCCATGAAATGCAGGCTATCCCTTCCACATACCATCAATGCATTAAGTTCCCATTCCAAGGATCTGAAGTGACTATACCTACTAATACATGCTATGATTGCAATGCCCTCACCAAATCTACTGACATCTTTGTGCCTACAAATAGAGAATCTATTGTACTCCTTGAGAATAACTTAAAAGACATGGAAAAGAGTCTGACACTCAAAGAGACTGATATAGGAGGATATCAGATTGAACCTCTACTATCCATTACATCTTTGCCTTTGTCTCCCCATTCTTTTGGGAGGCCTTCTGAGAGCACTAAACCTACTACGGTTCCTCCTCCAACAAAGTATGGTGGTACCTTTGTACAAGCCATAGTACCATTAGAAGAAGAAGCTAAAAATAGAGCTATCAAAGCTTGGATCTATAAAGGAGAAGACAATTCTGAACAAACTCCTCCTTATGACATAAAAATTGAGCAATATGGAAAAGGTTTATCTATTATGCAACATTTTTTCTATAAAGGAAATGGTCCCATAGGTGTGAATCATAAAGGTTTGATTACACCACTTGAAGCTATTGGTCACAGAACTCGCAACTCTATAGGTATAGGCTTCTAGAAATTCACATTTCAGCTGGGAATAAACAAGTTTGTACCTCAAGAAGATAAACAACCAACACCTGAAGAGACACCTAAAACTGTAGAATCTGAAGATAGCTCTGATGAGGATACTTTTCCTTATCCTATTCCTCCAGACCTTGCGGCATTCTCTATTGAGCCAGATAACTCTATACCACATGTTAGTATAGTAGAAACTGACAGTGATTCTGATACCACCACTTCACTCACTCCATTAACTTATGAAGAGTGGAAAAAGATATATACTCTGAACCCTATTCATCAGGGTGATTTATACATACCACCACACTTTCAAGAACAGTTTGACCAAGAATTCCAGTCACTTCTCATTAAACCAGAGGTAGCTAATGCTACAAACACTACTAAGGTACCTAGGTCAATAGGTGTTCATCTAACCATAGTAGAGGTTCTAGGTAGAACTCATCCCAACTAGGGACAATGGGTTGATTTCACTCATGTTCTTGATATGACACCTAATGATGAAATGGACTCCCATGAATATGAGTTTAATAGCTTGTCATATGCAACTTCTGACAGAGATATAGATACAGCTAACACATATGAAAACCTTCTTGAAGTAGGTGAATGGTCTAGTGTAGGGTCACATGAGTTTGACTCCCTAGATGTTAATATGTCATCTACTATACTCGCTAGGAATCAAAGGAATTTGACTATACCTCAGGATGAGATCACTTTGGGTCTCGACTTGCTTGTCCATGCCTTTGATGATTATACCATGAATGCACTTTAACCCGTCACTCCTCTTTCACTTCACCATCCTGAGCTTATAGACTGGAACTCTACCTCCTCATCTAATGAAGTCCTTACGTTCCATAATGATTACGCTCTTGCTTGTTATCTACACGATGTCAAACCTGTAACATCCTCCACTAGCAAAGAAAGTGTCAATATGACCAAGGCAGACATCAAGTATCTTAGTCACAAAATAAAAAGAAGAAAAAATAGGCACTCTAATGGTGAAAACCACCTTGTGGCAGTATTAGAGCCTAAAACAATCAAAATAAAAGATGTATCCAAGGGTGAAAACCTCTCCAAGGCACCCGAGGATGAGATACTTGATGCACTTCAAAGTCATTTTCAAGAAAGATCATTTGTGCTTATTGAACCAACTCAACCTATCAACTTGGGTACAGAGGTAGAACCTCAGATTATTCACTTGGCACAATCACTATTAGAGGCAGAAAGAGAGAAATTCACTACATTCTTCAGAAACAAAAAGATTAACTTTGCATGGAAATATTCAGACATGTCGGGATTAGACCCTAATCTAATCATGCATCATTTATCCATTGCACCAGGTGTTAAGCCCGTCAAGTAGAAGCTTCACAAAATGAATCCACATGTGGCTCTACTTGTCAAAGTTGAATTGGAGAAATTTCTTAAGGTAGTGTTTATCAGAGTAATTGATTATGCCGAGTGGATCTCTAATATGGTTCCAATATCAAAACATGATAAATCTATAAGAGTCTGTATAGACTTTAGAGACTTGAATTTGGCATGTCCTAAGGATGATTTTCCATTGCCTAATATTGATATGATTGTAGATATGACAGCTGGGTATGAAATGTACTCACTAATAGATGGTTTCTTTGGCTATAACCAGATAAAAATTATGCCAGAGGACCAAGAGAAAACAACTTTCACATGTGCCTAGAGCACTTTCTATTGGAATGTCATGCCCTTTGGACTCAAAAATGCAAGTGCTACATATCAGAGAGTTGTTACCACCATATTTCATGACATGATGCATAAAACAATGGAAGATAATGTGGATGACACTTTAGCCAAGAGCATGCATGGAAAGAAACATCTTGCCAATCTAGGTCCTATACTAGATCGTATGGAACAATTTAGTCTCAGGCTCAATCCTAAGAAATGTGCATTTGGCGTAACATCTAGCAAATTTCTTGGCTATATCATCTCTACCAAAGGTATTGAAGTAGATCCTGCAAAAGTACAAGTGATCATGGAAATGCCACCACCAAAAAATATCAGACAAATGAGAGGACTTCAAGGCCAACTGCAGTCTATCCGACATTTTATCTCTCAACTAGCGGACAAGTCACAACCATTTACCAAAACTTTGAACAAGGGTGTGGCTTATTAGTGGAACAAATAATGTGATGAAGGGTTCACAAAAATAAGTAGTATCTTGCAAACCCACCAATCTTGATGCCTCCCATTCATGGGAAGCCACTTATACTTTACATATCTGCTATGGATACATCATTGGGTATCTTAATGGCTCAAGAAGATCAACATAACAAAGAGAGGGCTATCTACTACACTAGTAGAACTCTGGTGTCATATGAAATGAAATATTCTAGTATAGAGAAGGCTTGCCTTGTAGTGGTGTTTGCTTCACAAAAATTGTGGCACTATATGTTGGCTCATACTACATGTCTAATTGCTAAAATTGATCCTCTGAAATACTTGCTTAGTAAAGCTACCCTCATAGGTAGACTAGCTAAATGGGTCATGCTTCACAGTGAATTTGATATTGAATATGTGGAAAGGAAATCCATTAAGGGCCAAGCAATAGCAGATCAATTGGCCGAAGCACCTCTAGTAGATCATCAACCATTGCATATTAAATTTCCAGACGAGTCCATATTACTTCTTACACATCGCTCATGGACTATGTTTTTTGATGGTTCATTTACCCAACAAGGGTCAGGTGTTGGGATACTATTCATTACACCTCAAAGATACTCTTTACCAAAAGCACACAAGATGTTGTTTCCTTGTAAAAATGACATTACTGAGTACAAAGCCCTAATCAATGGTACGAAGATCACCCTTGAGTGGTGCATAGATGAACTAAATGTTCTTGGAGATTCATAGCTAGTCATCAATCAAGTCAATGATATCTATCAGACAAGGGATGACAAGTTGGTACCTTATAAATGGTTGGTTGATGACCTCAAAAAGTATTTTACTCATATCACATTTCAACAGGTTCCAAGGGTAGATAATAAAGTAGAAGATGCCATGGCTACTCTTGCCTCTATGTTACAGATGCCTGAAAATGATTTTAGACATGAATTCCTATTGGAGATGTTACACTACCCAGCCTATGACTCCCCTTATTCCTGAATGATCTATTCTGTCATAGGACATGACTCATCCTGCTACCATCATATCTTCTCCTACCTTCATGATCAAATTGTTCTAGACACTTGCTCCCAGAATGAGAAACATCACTTAATCCGCAGTGCTTCATGGTTCATCATCATTGCTAATGACTTGTATAGACATGGTCTAGAGGGTACCCTCCTTAGGTGTTTAGAACCCAATGAGTCCAAATGAGCATTAGTAGAGGTGCATGAAGACATCTGTGGGTCCAACTCTAACAACCTAACATTGGCCTGTAAACTTATTAGAGCTGGTTACTATTGGCCAGACATGGAAAAAGAAGCAACATAGTTTGCTAAGTCTTGCAAACAATGTCAACTACATGCTAACTTGATTCATTCTCCAGCCAAGGAGTTGATTCTCTTCATTACTTTTTGGCCATTTCAACAATGGGCCTTTGAATTGGTGGGTTAGATTTACCCCTCATCCTCCAATGGACATAAGTTTATAATCACAGCTACGGACTATTTTACTAAGTGGGTGGAGGCAGTCCCTCTCACCATTGCTAGTGGCAAAACAGTAGCTATGTTCATTCTCAACTACATCATCTGCAGGCATGGTGTACCCTCCATAATAATCACTGATAATGGGGGACAATTCAAAAACAAGGATTTGACAGAGCTCTGCTCTATGTTTAAAATTACTCAACATTGGTCTTCCATCTATTATCCTTAGGGTAATGGACAGGTAGAAGCATCCAACAAAACAATCCTTAAGATCCTGCATTGCACAGTGCATAAATTTGGATAAGATTGGCATCTCCGGATCAATCCAGCTCTCTGGGCATACAAGACAAGCATAAGAACACCAATAGGGGCTACACCCTATGCTTTGGTTTATGGAGTAGATGTTGTGTTACCTATTGAGGTTGAGATTCCTTCTCTGCAAGTCTCTCTGAAGGGCCTCATTATTGATGAAGATACCACAATATCTTGGCTACAAGAGCTAGAATTACTTGTTGAATGTCACCAAGTGGCGTTTGATCACCTTAGAGCATACTAGAAAAGGATGTCCAAGAGCTATAACAAGAAGGTTAGACCAAGAGATTTCCAAGCAGGTGACCTCGTTCTGAGGGAGAACCCTAAGAATTAACAACATCGGATCCAAAAAGAGAAGTTTGAACCAAATTGGCTTGGTCTGTATATTGTTATTGTTGTGTTTGGGTCTGGTACCTATCAACTTTCTACTACTGAAGGAGAACAACTTAAAGATCCCATCAACACTTTTCATCTGAAGTGGTTCTATAGCTGAGACATCTTTAGTGTGCTCATGTATATAATAAAGTCCTAAAAAAATGATCATCTTAGTGAAAACCTAGCGATAGGTGCTTTGATGTATCTCCAAAAAAATTATATATTCCAAAAATACAAAAAAAATTAAAAAATTGAAAAATATAAAAAAGAGAAAAAGAGAAAAAGTGCCATTAATGAAAACCTGGCAAATAGGCATCATGGTAGCAAAAATAGAATTTGTGCCAAGAAGGTGAAAACCTGGTAAACAGGCACCTCTTGTTCCACAATGCTATATCTATCACAACACCACTTGGATTTACGCATTTGCTTCCCTGCATTGCTTCTTTCCTGCTTTCCTACTTTCCTGCTTACATTTGCTTTCAGTTCCCGTCAAGACACCAACTCACATGGATTGAAACTGGTCATACTCTCAGGGTAACCTTCCTGATCTAGGGGCTCTATACTTTTATCTTTTAAAGGATCTTCTTCACACCAGTCACCAGTGGTTCTCACTATGTCTGACTACTGATTTATAGCTCGTACTACAATCATTTCATTTGAGCATCCCTCTCACATCGATCACCAGTGATTCTCACTGCGTCTACCTACTGTCGCTATTATATTGAGATTTCTCACATTTGTTACAGTTGGAGTTATCCTCACACACTCTATCTATTGATACTCGGTCTTGACAATTCTATGCTTTAGTTTGTACATATCTTTTGGTCACTTTTGTAACACTCTGGTTATTTTGCGAACCTCCTGACTTGTCATTGATTCAGCGCCATATGCTTGGAGGCAATCAAATCTCATTTGTCCTCACAACATACATCAAGTAAGTCATCATTACTTGGGGGCACTGGCCCCCCCATTTGATCACATCTTTGGTTTACACTTGAGTCAGTAATCTTGTCACTTCTCAAGGACAACTCGCTATTGACACAAACTGGTATTTTTCAACACCACCATAAACAGTGTTTTTTAACACTATCTTTGGACACATATATTTTTTAACACACATCAGATATCTCAAACGTAAACATCTATCGATAAAAATCAAACAAAATGCACTCACAAGCACAATGGTATTTTTTAACACCCTCTAAACATGAATATATTCAAAAACTTTGAAACTGGCTGAGCTATACTTGAATATTTCTTTGTATGCTGTCTATTCTCATCGATTTCATTGATATTTTCTTTGTCTACTTCTTTTTGGTGTATTCCCGATGATCCGGTAACATAAAATAAATAGGGTGTATGTGATAAGAGCTCCCGCAATAAGGTGGAATAGCCTCAAATCCCTCGATCCTGTTTATTTGTACGCCACGGTGAGGTTGGTACTATCTCCTTGCTTGTTATTGCTCTATTTGTTATTATTTTGTTTTTTATTGATCTGTTTGCTTATGCATGATTGCACTCATGGTTATCTTGGCTTTGAATGCCTCGATACTGGTGTACTCTTGCAACATTAATTGGAAACAATGTTTAGGTCATCTTGGCTTTTGTGCCCTGGTGCTTACATTCGTTTCCTACATCTTATTCGATGACAAGTCATATTCATATCCTTATGGTTGCATTGTGGCACCAGTAAGGGTTGTATCAACTTTGATGTTCCAAAAATGCTCAATGATGATAATTATATGATGGGTCTCACAACCATGTCTTAGAATTGCACTTTCATATTGCATCTAGCATAGGATTGCATTTTCATTCTAGACTTGCATTGTGGCAATAATTCGGTGTTATTTTCATTGCATTCTTCTTGGTTCATACATTGGGGATTTCTTCTTCACCATCCTGGTTTCATCACGACTGCACAGGTGTTTGGTCCTCACTCTTGATTCTTCACATAATCTTTTGGTTAGCATTAGTCATCTTGCATGAGATGTTAGTACCATATACATATTCATATTCACAACTCATAATCATCTATACATTGCATTTACATTCTCATTTACACATTACATTTACATAAATCATTTACATACATACATCTTTTCATCTAAATCATAAATGTGCATTTCATACATCTACATATATTTAAACCATGTTCATACATTTGTATCCATGCTGAATCATCTAACCATCGAAGCATATAGGAAACATCTCATAAAGGCAATATACAATATGCGATGATACCAAAAGATGAGCTCATATATATATATATATATAATGTGTCGATACAAATACAAAATGGTGCTACTCGAGCACACTCTATCTCAAAATGGTGATATAATACAAGGATGCCAATGCATCAGATACATCCTATGATCTCATCTTTATCTGTCTATCAAAACCCTAACTCTGGCCCTCTCCCTCATCACCTGGAGGAGGTGGAGGTGGGGCCCTATATGGTGGAGGAAACATCTATGCTCCCTCTGATCCTCTCGCATAGCTCAAAAATTTGGCCACCTGAGATGCCTCGTCAGGCACCGCCCCTATATATGATGTATACTAGTAGGCAACCCATGCAGTCTGATGTCACACCTCATCTTGAGATGCCTGTAACTACTCCCAGAGATCCTGTATCTCCCAATCTCGGTCCAATAGTCGTGCATCTCACACGGCCACTTGTATGGTCAAATCTCCCACCTACCTCATGAGTTGCTAAACTCTCTCCTGAGAATGTCACTGTGGGTCCTGCACCATGTCGTGTGCAGGCTGAGCCTCCTACATAGGATCATCCTATTGTCCCTCCTCCTGTGGAGGTACATGCTACTCCTTGATAATCTTCTTCATCGGCCGTCACCGAGATAGTCTCGTACTACCACTACTGCTAGCTCCAACATCCATCCCCATATGATGGGTAGGGATGTCAACCTGTACAGTCTGAGTTCGAGGACCCTACTATGCCCTCTGCTATGGTGGGGACATCTGCATCTACTATACATGTACCACCTGTGGCTGAATGACTGGTGGAGGTACCACCTATGCTCGGCCGGCTATCCCCACTGGATCTGTCAATCTCAAAAAAGGGTGCGTAATGAAGTGCTCCCTGTACTCAGCGGTCACGCTGGCATCTGCTACATCTCAGAGATAATCCCATTGAACTAGGACCAATGCGTAGATATCTATCATTGTGCGCCCCTGGTCCAACTTTGTCCCCCAGCCTCTCCTGATCTCATTAGTAAATCGAGCATAAGCTATGTACTCCTGGGCAATGTCCTATGGGTGACCAAACTGCCCAATACTCGCTTCTGCAAGAATCTCTCAATGATAGTAATAGTATGACCTATCATAGCACGGGAATAGAACATATGACTCAGCTACTCTGCTGTGTTATCCCAGGCTTGCCACTGATCAACCTTACCCAGTGTGGGCTGGGTAATCATCCCCCTATATCGGTAAATGTAAGGCTCCAATGGCTGCCTCATATCCTCGCAAATAGGCCTGGTAATGGGAAGATGCTCCTAGGCCCATACCTATAGTACAAAGACTCCCGCCACCATGCTCTTCACCTCTTGATATGCGATCTCATGCATCTCATGATACATGTGTGCCAGCATACACTGACCCCGTCCATAGTTTCATGGTTGTGCCATCATCAGTTATAACATCCTACCCCAACGACACTCTAGACCGCACTGTCCATGATCAGGCATCAAGTAGCACCCAAGGAAGCATGCTAGAACCACGAGCAACCTGTGGGTCAGACTATACTCACTAATTAGATCCTCCCATGGGATCACCCTGCCCATAACAAGGTCATCCTGAAAGACCTCTCTCAAAGTTGCTGTGCCCAACTTAGGCTATGTATCATACTCAACTCGAACACCGTGGAATGGTATCCTCAAAGATCTGGTATATGTCCTCAGGAGTAATAGTCATCTCCCCCTGTGGTAAATGGAATGTGTTTGTTTTTGAATGGAAATGCTCAACCAAAGCTCCCAACAGTTCATGATTGACCTAAATCTCAAGTACATCACATAATGTACTCAATCCCAAAGTGTCTATATGTGCTATCTTAGAATCATCTAACTAAGATACCAATTTGTTGATAGCCGGATGATGCGATCTGAATGCTATATCTGGGAAGTCAACCTGCAAGACATACAAACAATAGAGCACTATCAGTAATTGATAATAATCAAAGCATAATGAGATAATAAAGCATTCAAGACATCCTATAGACAGTAACGACGCTAACACAAAATCTATTGGGCATGATGCAGACTAATTTCATGCTCATTCTGACCACTTTTTCTTATGCAAAGAAGTTCTCTTTCACGCGAAGAAGTTCTTTGAATCACATAATATTGACATTTCACGCAAACTTTAATGCTTGTTCATGTGAGAAAACACCCTCTAGAAGGGTTTCTCGCATGAAACTGGGTACTCTCCTATGCAAGATTTTGCACTGAGTGGCGCAAAACATTATTTGTTCGTGCGAGATTTCCCTACAGGGCGCGCGAAGAAACTACTTCTTCGCGCGAAGACCCGCAACTCAAATTTTAAAAACATGACAAACGAGAAAAAATTGATAGAAATGAATGAAATTTGAATTAAAGAGGGGTTTTTTGACTACTTATTGGAGGTCCGTACCCTGCAGGCCGACTGTGTCTCCTCAATCTCTCGAATCAATGACTGTTGTAGGGAACCACCATTTTCGTTTTCTACTCAGAGCTCAATTCTCAAAAGTCAAAGGGTAGAAATGATTTGAAAATGACCTTTTTCATCCTTATATAGGTTTTGACCTAGTTTTTCAAAGTGCTCCATTTTGCGCAAAAATTGTACCACTACGTAATTTGACTACTCTGAATCCATTTTCATGATCAAAATCAAAATCAAAATCTGACATTTGTATATAGCTCAAAATCGCATTTTAAAATTTTTGGGACCGACGCGATCGGACTCTTGTGCAGTTGACTTTCTGACATCACTTTCTTGTTAGAACCTTATCATATCATCCTTTTTCTGAATTCTTTGACTTTTTTCCTCAAAAATCAACTCTAGTCAACTCTATTCAAACTTGGTCAACTAGACCTCAAAATCACTCGAAATTGATTCTAAATCTTTTGAATTCTTCCATAATCTATTATGAGTTCTTCTTGATCTCCGATTCAACATCTATCTATGATTTTTTGCCCTCCATCATCATTATGGTGTGTCATCTTTCCATTTCACTCCCGAGGGGGCAGGATGAGTACATCATTGAATCTATTCCAATCAATCTGATCTAATTTTCAAAAGTCCTCATTGCTAGGGGCATCTCATCACTTGGAGCATGTTCAATTTTTCGCACCTCATAGTCAAAACTGGGTGTTCCATGACTTTCAATCAATAAGGGCATCTTTGTTCCTTACATCTTGTCATCTATTCAGCATTTGAGCAATCTAACTTAGATTCTTGAGGACCAAGCTCCGTTCTGAAGATGGCTCTCAAAAAACTATCTTTTTGGGACAGGTATCGGGGCAATCTAACCCTGACGCCTAATAATCAAGCTCCATCCTGGAGATGATTTTGAACCACTATTTACCATCTTTTGAGATAGGTATCGAGACAATCTAACCCTGACTCTTGAAGGTTAAGCCTCGTTCTGGGGATAGCCTTGTGAAAGATGTCAATCTAACCAGTGTCTCATAAATCTAACCTAGATATTGGAGGACTAAGCTCTATTCTAGAGATAGTCCTAAAAACCTCTATTTACTATCTTTTGAGATAGGAATCAGGGCAATCTAACCCTGACTCCTAAAGGCTAAGCCTCATTCTGGGGACAGTCTTGTGAAAGATATCTATCTAACTAGTGTCTTGGAAATCTAACCTAGATATTGGGGGACTAAGCTTCATTCTAGAGATAGTCCTAAAATCTCTATTTATTATCTTGTTGGACAGGTATTAGGGAAATCTAACCCTGGCTCCTGAAGGTTGAGCCTCATTCTAAGGATAGTCTTGTGAAAGATATCAATCTATTAGGTATCAGGGCATTCTAACCTGGATCCCTGAGGATCAAGCTTCCTTCTGAAGATGACCCTCGAAAACTCTACTTGACCAGTGTCTTGGCAACCTAACATAGACTTCAGAGAGTCAGTCTCTGTTCTAGAGATAGTCCTAAAATCTCTATTGATTATCTTGTTGGACAGGTATCGGGGCAATCTAACCTTGAATCCTGAAGGTTGAGCCTCATTCTGAGGATAGTCTTGTGAAAGATATCAATCTATTAGGTATCCGAGCATTCTAACCCGAATCCCTGAGGATCAAGCTTCATGCTAAAGATGACCCTTGAAAACTCTACTTGACCGGTGTTTTGGAAACCTAACATAGACTTCGGAGAGTCAATCTATGTTCTGGAGATAGCTTTGAAATCTTTGCATCATCAATTTTCAAATCTATTCTTCTGTGCTTTAGGCATCAGACTATTCTTTGAATCAATGTACTGCTCGCATATCAATTCAAAGAGGGACAAAATGTAACACCCCAAAATTGACATCTTGCAACCCTAACCAATTTTTTTGCATTTGTCATTCTTCTGGATCATCAAAGTCCTATTGTACTAGGCAATTTTGAGTTTTAACTGACTCTACTTGACATGAGTGTCAAATGCAAAAAATCTTAAATTTGTATTAATCATACATCATATTTAATTCCTAAATATCTATTGGCTAAACAAACCTTATAATCGAATTAATTTAATTAATAAAGTCCTAGCACTTTAATTAAATTAAATTCACCCTCTTTAGCTAAGACACATGAAAAGGAATTAAATAATATTTAATTATTAAATAAATATCCTCATTTCAATAATTGAATTTAATTATTCAGATAATTGAGAAAAACCTATTTATGAGGTCATATTTATTTAATTAATTGTATATTCTCTCAAAAATATTTCTTCTATTCAGAAATAGAATCTTTGAATTAATTACGCTATAAAGAGAAAGAAAACAATTAAAATCAAATAAAACAAAATTAAATCAAAGAAAGAAAATAGTTAAAGCAGAGAGAAAACAATTTATTGTATTCTTTTGAATAAAGCTTTCTATTCTAAACTGGCTTTTCTATCTATTTTATTTCAAAGAGGAAAGCTTTTATTCTGATCATCTCTGAGTCTATAAAAGAACTCTCAGTCTCTCATTCAAATCCTTCTTGAATTTATGATCATATGCATTGTTAGAATACTGAATTATTGTCATATTTTCTTGATAGATTCATATAGAATAATATCATTTTGCAATAGAATAGCTTCAATTTCTAGATTAATTGCATTTAAACATCATGGCTTAGATTATCTTACATCTTTCAATTCTTAGAATAAATGTTCATTGCATTGCATCCATGGAGAAAAATCCTTCATTCCTAGATTGGTCTATGGTTGTGAGACTCGTTCTGAGAGCAATTTCAAAAACCCCGTCTGGATAGAAGGCAACAGGTCGAATCATGCAGGCAGAAAGGATGAATAATCTCAAATTCAATCTTGTGTGTATCTGATGAAGAAGGACTATGTTGAAGTGTATGGTGAGTTAACAAGGCCAAATTTACCACATACAAGTATAACCAAAACTATCAGCAATAGCCTCCATTTAACCTATACCAACAACAATTTAACCAATATGAACAGCCACAACAGAATAACCAATGGCAACCACATGGTAACTTGGAACAAAAACCTCAGTGGGGACCCAATCAACCTTACCAGCAAAAAGACATTATGCCTCCACCTTAGCAACAAGCTATTATTCCTCCACCTCCTACAACCAATAGTAATCCTCAGAAACCAACACGACTGCCTGTGCAACCAACTCCAAATCCTAATAACAAGGAGAAAGGTTACTCCCTACAAGTGAATAATATTCACTTAAGATCGGGAACAATATTTCCTGCACCTAAGGAGCGTATGATAACTAAATTTTTTGACACTGAGGAAGTAAATGAAAAATCAACCCACTGTTGCTCCACCTTGTGAGGCCTACCCCAGTCTGACTTAATCTTAACACTATTTCTCATTTATGATGCTCTCCAGTCAATACTAATTTTTCTATAGTCAGAATTTTGGGACACATCTATTACTTTATGAATCGGTGGAAACCTTTTCTTGTATAAAAACACCTGATTATGTAATCAGGAAATCTATATAATACTTTATGTTAGTGATGAAGATTTCCCCTACAGAACTTAGTTTTGATGGTTTTGTATATTGGATTAGTATGTGGATGTTAGGTATAATCAAGATGCAATTTATTAAAAGTTATGTTTATGCATGTGGAAGAGATGCAGATATTGTTAAGTTCAATGAACTTTGATGCAAGTGTGAGTGAATGTGTGTTCAACTTACATTATGTATTCTATTATTTTATGTATTGATTTATTGGACATACTGATGTGTGCAATGAGTGTGCAGGAAAGTTGACCATGGTACTAATC
>MU225693.1:1165376-1221604 GCA_018584345.1 Thuja plicata
ATAGTCCCAATGCTTACCCTAAGGGTTAGGAAGATAAGATTGAGATAAGGATGAGTCAAGGGAGATCAGATTGAGTCTTGAGGGTTGGATTTTCGAGAGTTAACCTTGGGTAGAGTTTAGAAGGGTCTTTTGGATTCCTAGGGAGTATCTAGGGTCAAAACTAACTACCCCACTTGGTACCTTAGGGGTTGGGGGTCATTTTCAGCCCATTAAGAGTCTTCAAACTCATTTATGACTCCCCTAAAGTCACCATTTTGGGAAGTGGCGAATTTGGAGAGTTGGAAGACTTTGGTTAAGCCATCCCTTCTTTCCTTGCAAACATTTAAGTCCATTTATGAAGAAGGCAAGTGGGGAGAGTAGATGGATTAGAGTCTTCCTCCATTTATGACTCCTGATATTTTAGGAAGAATGCCTATATAGGGAAGGCCTTAGAGGTAGTTTTGGGTACACACCCACTCTCTACTTTTAGAGACAGATTCATTTGTAGGAGTAAGTTTTGGAGAGAAGGAGAAGGATTGGAAGGGGAAGCTCTTCTTAATCAACTTGGTAATTTCCATAGCTTGGATTTCAGGTTAGTTTCCTTAGAGTAAAGATGTCTTTATGTTTTCTTTATCATGTTTATGGCTTGAGCTCCATTAATGGAATCTTGTATGTAGTTTATGGACTACTCCATGTATGTTTCATTGACTTTATGTTTTCAACTTCATGGAGTTTTTGTGTTAAGTCTTGTATGAAGTTTTGGTTTACTCTATGTATGTTTATTTGATTTTCTTGTTTATGTTGTATTTTATTTGTGCTCATACTTATTTTGGGATTCTTCAAGGCACGCTCATCTTAGGGAGGACAGAGTACCTTAGGAGGGTGATAAGTTGAGACACCAGGAGTGTAGATTCTCCAAGTGTGGAGGGATAGACATGGGTATATGGGTTCCCATGATGCCAAGAAAGGTAAATTTACTCCAGTTGCCATTGAAGGGCATGGAGGTGAAGGGTAGAAATCTGTTCATGAGTCCATGTGTGGCCATGGAACAGGATTATTCATGTGGTACTTAGGAATGTTGAGTCCATGTGTGGCCCATTCCTAGTGTACGTATTTTTTTATTATTGGCTTTCTCCTCCTGGGATAGTACACTATCACCCCACTTTTGGAGAAGGTTTCTTGGAGACCTTCTTTTTGTTAAACCTTGGGAGGGAATTTCTTAATGAATTATTGTTGGTTTTCGTTATTGTGAATACTTGTTTGTATGTATGTCTCCCATTCATTTCTGGATCCCCTAGCTTAGGGGTGGCCTTGCAAAGGCCTAGGTTGGGAGGTGAGCCTCCATGGTCAACCTTGATTTTCTTATAGGTTCAAAGAAAGCTTCTGAAAGTATTGCTAAAGTCTTGGTGTCCTGGATGAAGTTTCTACCTCAAAGTCTTTTCTATTCAAGTTTCTTCCTTGTAGATTTTGAAATATTTTTTTTATTGTAACCTTCTTGTTTGAAGACACTTGTAAGATCAGAGTATGTTATTTTCTATTTAATAAAATAGGTAATTGGGCCCTTATTTTAAAATGATGGCTATTCCAAAATGAGATTTATGGTTGTTTTACTAAATATAGTGGAAAAAGGAACCCTAAGGACTATTACTCTAATTAATGTTGTTATACTATATTGATCTTTAAATCAATTTAATTTTCAAAGGTTTAGAATAGATTTCATTTCCTATAATTAATATATCATGTTTAAATGTAAGTTTTAAGTTCATTTGGTTAAAGGTTTTAATACCCAGTTTTGGGGCGTGACACACCTGTTCTGCAATCTACTCCAGTTTTGAAAAATCCACCTTATTCATAGAGATTGGATCAAACATAACCCTTAAAAGAAAGCCCCATTGCAGCTGATTTGATTGACCAACTCAAGCAAATGATTGTTAAAATACCTCTATTAGATTCCCTTAAAGAAATTCCCATCTATAATAAAGCAATCAAGGAAGCCTGTATCAAGCACCCTAGTAGGAAGAGGAAAGATGATGACACTATCCATGTTCTTGGGAATCTCTCTCATCTCATGATCAGTAAAGTAATAATGCCTAAATACTCTAATCTAGGTAGCCAAGTGGTTACCATTCATATTAACGGTATCCAAATACAGAATGTCTTGATTAATTTAGGAGCATCCATCAATGTGATGACTATGAAAGTTTTGTTAAGACTTAGCATCATTGGTTTAAGGTAAACACCTACAATACTCCAGTTAGTTGATAATTCCACAGTGAAGCCAAATGGAATGGTGGAGGAGATTGTTGTCACACTTGATTCCTTGGATTATCCCTTAGATTTTTGAAGTTTTTCCCCCAAAGCCACACTAGGAGGATATCCATTAATGTTAGGAAGGCCTTGGCTAGCCACAACAGATGCTTGCATTGCATTTCGCTCAAGAAAAATGAGAATATATAATGGGATCCATACCAATAAATTAACCTTGTACTCTCTAGCCAAGCCTCAAGCTGACCTAGACCAAGTTATCTGGCCAGACCTAGGTGATTGTACCCTAGAGGAAATTTTTTTACAACGGCTCATGGTTATTGGCAGAGATCCATTTATGGTATCCCAAGAGGAAGATGACATACTAGTGGCAATTCTTACCAAACAGTATGGCTCTAATGCATCCTCTTGTCATGTCCCTAACTATTCCCTCCAAACTATATTTCCCAAACAGAACCACCTAAGCTTCCTGCAACACCTGATTATCTTCATACCTTATTACCACATGAGATCAAGTCACCCTCGTTTGTAGAATTTATGATGCTGGATAAAGTTAAAAGAGTAGAAATAGCCTTAGGAAACGAGTTGAATGTCAACAAGACCCTCACTAGGTCTCAGATGGCTAGTCTTATCCAACTGTTGAAAGATAAACATCAAGCCTTTGCATGGGACTATACTAATATGAATGGATTAGACCAAAATATTTGTACCCATAAGATTTATATTATCCTAGAATCTAGACCAATTAGACAAGCCCAGAGGAAAATCAGCCCTACTCTGAGAGATATAGTAAAGACTAAGCTACAAATGTTGGAAACACTGAGAGGGGGGGGGGTGAATCAGTGTTTAGCTAATTATTCAAATTCAACAACTTAAACATAAATCAAATGTAAATCCAATGAATCTTAACATAAGAGCACATAAAACTTCATATGATTATGGGGAAACCTTGATTAGAGAAAAACCCCAGTGGGAATAAGTACCCACAAATATTGTACTAGTATAATGAACTTGTTAAAGTTCCTTTGCCCTATTAGAAGCAGTCTTTACAATGTGAGTACAATGACCTGGTTAAGGGTCTAACCCTATTAGGATTCTTTTAAAAATAACCCTATTAGGAGTGAGGACTCACTATCCAAGAGCTCACTTCTCAAAGAGAAAGAAGGCTACAACCTCCTGAGAATAGATATGCATTATATCCAAAAGTGAACTGATGTATGTGACATAGATGTCTGATCAATTCTACTTACGTGCTTATGCTCTTAACTTCTTTAAGGGCTCTATCTCATACTAATATCTTCATACTACTTTGCTATACATATTCTTTGACTATTTTGATGACACTTCAAATGTATCTTTTCATTACATATATATATATATATATATCTTTATGCCTGAATAGATGCGACTACAAACAAGACCTTAGTTGGCCCAAAAACATAATACACAATGCTTCCAAAAAAATTATCTTAAGCATGTTTACAAAAATTTTTAATACATGATTACAAACTTATTACAAAAGGCACATAGCATTTACATAACAAAATATTACACGCTAATCAAAATAATGAAGTCAGCTTCATACTCTGTATTTTGGACTGTTGGTGTACTTGTTCTTTCTATAACTTGTTTGTACTTCCATTCCATACCATGCATGTATAGGGTAAGGATAATAAAATATAATAGAGCTTAAGTCTAAATACGCATATCTTGATGTGGTCATACGCACGTGCACTAATGCTCTGATTGACTACAAGTCACTGTTCGATTATGTCTTCTATACTTAGTCAATTTTCAGTTCATAGTTTACTGTCAAAAATTCATATGACTTTGTTGCCATAATGACAACACAAAAGAAGCCATATACTCCCTAGGATTCAACTTACCAACAATCTCCCCCTTTTTCATTAATAGAAACAAAGGAATGTGGCCAAGTTACTCAAAATTGACTAACACAAAAACTATATTTCATTATACTTTATAATATATACTATTCCTCATATGTACACATATTCCTTGTATATTACTTTGCCTTTAACATTAATGACAAAGGTGTCAAAATTTTAAGTCTCTAGATACTTACTCCATATATACATCTAGATATACAACCTGAAGATTCTTTATCTCTTGCTGCCAGAATGCCTTCATTGCATCAATAGTCTGGAGATGGGCGCATAGAGCATAAGTGATCTTCTCCATTTTTATCAGGTCCATGTAGGGACCTTGATCATATGTGACAATAGTGGTATCAAACTATTTGATGTTCTCATCCAGAACTGCCAAGGAGGGTGCTAGTGCATTTCTCAGTTGGGTTTGTCTGAGCCTTTTCTTATTAATCTTGAATTTTGCCTTTTCAATCTTGTCAAGCTGACCTTGATATATATTGTTGTAGATGTTCATTTCTTATTTGGATGTCTCAAATAATTTCCTAACACTTTCAACCAAGATATATGCCTCCTCTATCTTCTTGATATGTTTAGAGGTGAATTTCACCCTGTCCATACAGTTGGCTGTTACATTTCTTCCTTTAGCTGTCAACTCTTTCAACATAGACTGACCAATATTTAATGACTTTAGATCTAAGAAAAAATTATTTACTAATTCATTCAACCTTTCCTTTTTGTACTCATCTTCTACAATTCTAGTAGCTGAGTCTACTAAGCTTTTAAAATGTGCTCTGAAGCTTGTTAGTATACTGTCTACATCATCAACTGACTGAATTTTTGCTACTTTCTTGTTCGCAGGAACTAGGTCATTTAGAATGTTTACTGATTCTAAGAAGAGAGGAATCCTCATAACCTATTTCTCTTTGGCCTTTTCCATGGCTAGGACACTGTTCTTGATCAGGTCTTCTTCTCCCCAAGCATCCAGACTTGCTAAGTCAGGAATTAAACTTGACAACAATGAGGTATATGGTTGAATGGATGGTGTGAATATGGTATTCTGACTAGTATCCATGCATTCATTTTAAACTAGGATCTCTATGATAGGTGTCTCATCATTTTAATTATCCTCCTCTTTGTTCAAATCTATTGAATCTATAGAGGGAACTTTATCTTGTTGCAAAGATGTATCATCAGTGCATGACTTCTCTGTCTCTTTCGAGTTTACAAATGCTTTTTCAACTTTATCCATATCATTATCAGAAGCAGTCATAGATATCTTGATATAATCAATCACTATAGTATCCCCTAAATCTTTTGTTGTATCAGAGGCTATTGAGACTGAGGGTGCTAAAACCTATGGACCTATCTTAGGTGCATCATGAATTACTATTTCTGCAACCTGTTTAGGAGGAACTGGAGTTGCCTTAGTTATAGGCACCATTGATGGATACATATGTCTATCCAGAAATACCTTCTCAAATTCTTTATGAGTCTCTTCACCAACTAGATCATACTCCTTATTCATGATATGAAGAATTCTTATTTTGGTTCTTAGGTATGACTTTACTAAATCCAACAAAATGACTTTCTCATCATGCGAGCACACCGGGAGAAGACTATCCAATGTTTCTTATCTTATCCTCATATCCTCTTCAATTGCTTGCCTCTTTAACATATCAAATATGTTCCATACCTTGTCTGGTATGATAGTATTGAGTTCCAATACAGTCCTTTTCAACTTAATCATATGAGAGATGATCATAGAATAAATCTTTGATTTTTCTATCTCTTGATATTTGTCATATACATTCTTGAGAGACTCTAGTCTTCCTTCATTGACAATTCTGATCCTTAAGACATTAAGAATAGGTCTGAAACCTACCTCAGGAGGAGCTTGTGTGCTCTTTACCTTTCTCCTTGTAGTTCTTGACAATGGATGACTAGTGGGCACTTTCTTCCTTCCTCTAGACTTCTTACTAGGTACTGATGGTGGAGATGCATCCAGATCAATGGTGGTTGATGGCGCAGATGTATCTTCATTTGATTTCTTCTTCTTCTTCTTGGGCATATCATTAGTCTTTTCTATTTTTACTTCTATGGGAGTCTTCTCAAGTTCTTTGGCTATCTTAGCTTCTCTAGCTCTGTCAAGATCTTCTTGTGTAACACCATGAACTTTTAGGATATTTGAGGTAATCCTAGATGCCTTCCTTTTGTTCTTAGCACTATATAATACATAATCAACTTGATTTGTCTTTTCTCTATAAGTGCCCCATCTAGGTTCATTGGGATCCTTGGGCACAAATAGGAGAACTTGTGCATAACCTTCCAAAACATTTTCTTCAACTTCATAACCAAGAGGGTGAATCTATTTTGTCCTAGGTTCAACTGCCTCCATGCAAGTATAGTCAGTCTCCAAAATGAAGCATATTGTGTCTTTGTACTTCTCAACTATTTTCTCAAGTATCATGAACCTCTTCTGCATCTTGATCCTAAATTTCTTGATGTCCATGTCCATAGAATCCTTCACACTACTCTCTAATGTAGCTTTTAGTGAAATCTGTGACATAGTGGGTTTGCTTTTGTCTAGGTAGAGATTTGCAACCTTTCCTACTATGTGGAAGTAGAGATATATGATCAGTGAGCCAAACCTGAATATATTTCTCTTTTTATGCTTAATATCTTAGATGTTGTCAATAAATTGAGTGCGCAATATCTCACATAGGTTGTACTGAGTATTATCATTCACCATTTTTATTGTTGCTAAGACACTAGCTATAGATACATTATTTAGTCTACTTGCATGCTGAAATTTATAACCTAGTATCATGGTAACTAGATTTATGTCATCTTCCTTGATGGTATCAACTATCATACTACACCTATCACTCCTGGATAAGCATGTCTTCTTAGCTTGTTTCTTAACATCTTTACCAATTGGAAGAACTGGTTCAGTCTTGGGAAGTCCAGTCATCTCATGAATTAGATCTACAGTGATGCAGAAAGGAACCTCACCTATCCAGTATAGATCATTATGTATCTTGCTCAATAATATCTTCACCCATTATGGCTCATAGAACTCATGTGCATTGGAATACTCAAAGATAGGGTTATCAGTGAGATGCGTGTATTCATCCTTCAATGTATAATCTGGTTTCATCATAGAACACATGAGAGATGCAATGCTATTGTCTCCAACTATTTCCTTTTTGCAATAAACATATGCGTGAATGTCTTCTACATGTACGACTCCTAGTGGAGTCCCAGAGAATTCTCCTTCAACATCATCTAGTATGGACTTGAATGGATGCTTCTTAAAAACAAATCTCTTCCTCTCAGCAATGTCAAATACAATAGGGGTTTCCATACTTACTTGCAACTAGGTTAAGTAGGGTTTCACGAT
Source organism: Thuja plicata (assembly GCA_018584345.1). NCBI lineage: Eukaryota > Viridiplantae > Streptophyta > Pinopsida > Cupressales > Cupressaceae > Thuja > Thuja plicata. The sequence goes on from MU225693.1 coordinate 1,172,907, forward strand.
GATTCTAAAATGACGCGACTACTAGGGTTCGTTCCAAATGTAATCCATTCAGAAACCAACTAATCCTTCAAGTTGTAGTGCTTTGATGCTTGATGCCTATCTTCTTTCTGAGTGTTTCAATCTCAAATGCAAAGTGAGGTTTTTAAGATCTTTTACCCATTTATATAAATATCAATTGCATTTAATGCTTGTTGCCATAAAGTGGTTTACATAGATAATTTCAAACTTTGTTCTAAATAAAGTAAAGGCAATGTGTGAATGTGTACAACCTTAATTCATGATTACATGCATGAATCCATAGGCACATACTCAGAGGTGAGTATACCAGCCATGCAGGGGTTCAGAGCTAGAATATCTCCCCCTAAGAACATGAGGGTCAACTATTCAAAAGTAGAAGGTACATCCACTGAGTATGCATCTGCTACCTTGTTCTCTTCATTATCCTTCTTTAATTCAACCCATATTTTATCTAAGTTAGCTTTGGCTTCCACAAACTTGACTTCTCCTGATTCTTCAAACAAAGAATTCTTGGGATTCTCTTGTCCTTTTGTTCTTGATCTGCAAAACCTTGAGATATGACTAGCTTTTCCACATGAGTGACAGATGATACGAGGTCTAGTATTGTTATTTATCATGCTGCATTGCTTGTCTATGTGTCCATTTTAGTTACATATCTAACATGTAATTTTCTGCAAGTTTCTTTGAGGTTGATTTCTCTGATTGAATTGAATTTGATTCCTTTGGTTCAGTTGTGGCTGATTTATTTGATTTGTTTTGCAATGAATAGCCCTATTACCAAACTTATTACAGGAGTAACAGTAACCATTGAAGGGTCTTACATTATTACAATCTCTTGCCAAGTTTCCATGCTTGTTACAGGAATAACAAGTATGGTTGACTTCCTTGTGCTTATCTTTTGGTGATTCTGCTTTAGTCTCTTTTTGATTTTCAATTTTCTTTTCTTCTGAAGATTCTGTTAGAGCTTTCTTTCTTTCTTGTAATGAGTTGATTTCAATTTGGGCTAAGTTTTATCCCATACTAGTGGTGTCACCTTTTAGCTTTTGTGCATAGATCTGTGATTGAATCAGATCAGAGCTTATGTGTAGTTTATCAATTTTGTCTTTTTCTCCTGATAATTTAGATTCAATTTTGTTCTTGATATTTTCCAATTCCAAGATTTTCATATTGGCTTGCATGAGTTCTTCATCCAACTATTTGTTTTCTTTTTTCTTCTCTTCAATAGTTGTTAAGCTATCAATTAACTGATCATTCAATTCTTCTATCTTATCTTTCAGAGACATGTTCTTTTCATTTAGTTTCAAATCATTGATGGAGCAATCTTTTAGTTCTTTCCTTAGTTTCTTGATAAGCATTTGTGAGCCATCAAATTTTAGTTTAAGTTCTTCATTTTCTTTCTCAGATCTATCTAGATCTTCAAGGGCTTCTTCAAGATTATTTTTCAGATGTTTGACTTCTGCTGATTCCATGATCTCCTCAAGTGGTTAAACTTTTCTCTTTGAGGACCAGGCTCTAATACCAATTGTTGGAAATACTGAGAGGGGGGGGGGGTGAATCAGTGTTTAGCTAATTATTCAAATTCAGAAACTTAAACATAAATCAAATATAAATCCAATGAAGCTTAACATAAGAACACATAACACTTCATATGATTACGGGAAAACCTTGATACAAGGAAAACTCCGGTGGGAATTAGTACCCACAAATATTGTACTAGTATAATGAACCTGTTAAAGTTCCTTTGCCTTTTTAGAAGTCTTAACAATGTGAGTACAATGACCTGGTTAAGGGTCTAACCCTGCTAGGATTATTTTACAAATAACCTTGTTAGGGGTGAGGACTCACTATCCAAGAGTTCACTTCTCAAAGAGAAAGAAGGCTACAACCTCCTGAGAATAGATATGCACTTTATCCAAAAGTGAACTGATGTATGTGACACAAATGTATGATTAGTTCTAGTTATGTGCTTATGCTCTTAACTTCTTTAAGGGCTCTATCTCATACTGATATCTTCATACTAATTTTCTATACATCTTCTCTGACTATTTTGATGACACTTTAAATGTATCTTTGCATTACATATATATATATCTTTATGCCTGAATAGACATGAGTACAAACAAGACCTTAGTCTGCCCAAAAACATAATACACAACATTTCCAAACAAATTGGATTAAGGGTGTTTACAAAAATGTTTAATACATGATTAGAAAATTATTACAATAGGCGCTTAGCCTTTACATAACAAAAGATTACACACTAATCAAAACAATGAAGTCGGCTCCATACTCTGTATTCTAGACTGCTGGTGTACTTGATCTTTCTGTAACCTGTTTGTACTTCCATTCTATACCATGTGTGTATAGGGTAACCATAATAGCATATGATAGAGCTTAAGTCTAAATGTGCATATCCTGATGTGGTCGTACGCACGTGCGTTGATGCCCTGATTGACTGGAAGTCACTATTCTATTCTGTCTTCTATACTTCGTCAATTTTCACTTCATAGTTTATTGTCAAAACTTCATATGACTTTTTTGCCATAATGACAACACAAAAGAAGCCATATACTCCATGAGACTCAACTTGCCAACAAAAAAAAATCCTTAAAGCTAGATTTATTTATCCCATTTCTAACAACTAATGGGTCTCTCCTTTAATTATTGTCCCAAAAAAGGGGGGAAAATTGAGAGTTTGTGTGGACTATAGGGAGCTCAACAAAGCCACTAAGAAAGACCACTTTCCATTACCTTTCATTGACCAAGAACTTGACAACCTTGCTGGTAAATTTTTTTTTTCATTTTTAGATGGGTTCAGTGGCTACAACCAAATCCAGATAGCACCTGAATATCAGGATAAGACAAGGTCCACCTATCCATGGGGAACATTTACTTATTCTATCTTTCCATTTGGATTGTGTAATGCACCTGCTAATTTTTAGTGGGAGGTAATCAGTATCTTCTCTAACATTTCTGCTGACTGTGTTGAAATATACATGGATCAATTCACTACATATGGAACTACATTTGAGGAGGCTCATGCTAAGTTGGAGAAATTTCTTAAAAGATTTCAGGAATACAACCTCTCCCTTAACAGTGAGAAGTGCTAGATGATGATGGAAGAGGGAGTTGTCTTAGGGCATTACCTCTCATCCTTTGGTATTCAGGTTGATAGCACCACCTCTAGCTTCCACTTCCCTATAGGGGAAGCGATTATCACCCTCCATGACATATAGAGGATCTACAGAGTGCCGATTCAAGGGCTTATACCCAAGTACTGCATGGAGGGGTCAAAGCCATATTTGGAGATGGCACTGGTTCAGAGATTTATAGATATACCTATTACATGACAGTGGATGTCTTGGATAGGGGCTATGACTATGGAGCCACGACTATGGTGGTTGGATTTATACCTAGCTGGGCTGATAGGGGGATGACTCATGCCTGATCATGTAGGCAAGGGGTTCACCATAGGTTGGGCATGAGTACTGAGTAGCATTGTGGAGGATGGGGACCAATACTACTAGGAATATGTCATCCTTGGCCAGTTGTATTATGATCTACATATATGCACCTACCGCAAGGGTAGGGCACTAGGTCCCGGATGTATGCTCCTACTGGTATGGGCATGAGAGCATATTATGGTCACATGACCGATTAGACACTAGGAGACCAGAGTAGTGTATGAGCCTTATGTATGCAGATATAGGCCATTGATTATTTATGAGACCACAGATTCAATTGGATACTGACAGAGGAGACTGGACGAGATGGGGGATATACTGTGGGCACCCTATGCAGGGTGTGAGGCCTGGGTCATGAGATCCCACAGCAGGATGGATACGCTAAGGACGGGTTCTATGACTTGTATTATATGATATTTGTGTAGACTGACTACTGGCTATTTGGTAGGACAACATATATGATATCCAGGTACATACCGTCTAGGGTATAGAGCCAGATGGGACAGATTCAAGAGGTGGTACCAGACGGGTTTCCACATCCATTGGTGACCCGAGAGGTGGGGAGTGTTTGGGGTATCGGTGCAGATCCAGACATAGTGTGAGCATCTTTTATGGGGATGATCGAGGTCCTATAGATTAGGGCTTGAGATTCTTTACAGGATGTAGGTGTAGTACTGGCATATGCGCAGTGGTGGGCCGCACACAGACCTATTAAACTGATAGTGCCAAGAGTTATACATGAGGATGAGAAGCCAGGGATCAGAGGGGATGGAGGAGGATAGGATGGGGATGATGACAAGGAGGGAGGAGATGGAGGGGCCAAAGGGAGGAGAGTCTAGCCTAGGGTTGTAGCACCGAGGTAGAGGGGACAGGTAAATATACTTGTAGGAGGGCAGCCACCCATTGGTCCTGATATATAGGTACATGGGTACGATCCGCAGGAGCTACCATAGGGATAGGGGCAGGTAACACCAGTGGGCTACATAGCCCAGGTGACACATGTTATAGTCATAGCAGAGCGAGATAGCCTATGGACTGAGCTGGGTAGGGTACAGGGATTATTGGCGACATCTCAGGTGACTGAGGTGAGCGCACAGGCTGAGATTTAGTGACTACAAGGATTATTGGCTACAACACAGGCCACAACTAGCAGCCTATAGACAAAGGTAGCTCAGGTACAGGGGGAGTTGATAGTAGAGACTGCTTAGGGGGATATTTCTTAAAGAGCACTAGACATTTTACAGGATTGGGTGGGCAGTGAAGAGTTTTCTATCATAGAGGAGCATGGAGACCATGATGAGGAGCTAGCAGCGATGTCAGTGCAGATAGTAGCTATTACAACAGAGTCAGATTTAGCATGGAGACATGCAGAGGACTACAGGACAGATCATGATATAGTGCGTCTAGCAGGTAGTGCAATAGGTTTGGGTCAGATGATGGCTGATGCCATGGTAGCATAGAGAGAGGTAGGATGGAGAGGCCGAGAGGCCACATACTACATGGGACTTTACCATGGTGCAGTTCCAGAGGAGGCATGATAGCTTCCATACTCTGAGAGGGTGCAGAAAGAGAGCACTAGCCAAGGATCATAGGGATCAGTGGGGTTACCGCCACATCCCAGTAGTGGTGTAGGACCATCATGGCCACCACCATGATGTTTCTCAGACTTTTTGGATACACATTTTTGACACATGATGTATGATACTGACGCTTTTGATATATATATACATGGACTATTTTGGGACTATGGGACTTTGATTTATGGACATTTGTGATGCTATATGTTATATGATGTGATGTTTATGTAGGATGTATGGATGCACTATGATGTTATATTACATTATATGTTGTTTATGACTGACATGTAGGATGAGATGAATATATGTATGATGATGCTGATGTATTTCTATATATATATATATATATATATATATATATATATATATATATATATATAGATGTGAAATGGGAAGTGTTAATGCTTATATTGTGTCATGTATGGATGTAATGTGATGATGCATAAATGTAAATGTATATATGATTTGTGAAATGAATCTAGAATAAATGAACCCTAAAAAATGTTACAGATTTTATTAATGCAACTAAGTGAATGAAATATAATTAAATGATGATTTAAAATGAAGTAAAAATGTAACTAAATGAATGAAATGTGTAATGCTAATGGAGTAATAATGCAACTATAAATGAGTAAGGATGAATGAACAATGTTAATAAATAATGAATAATGAACTAAATGATCAATGCAAATGTTTTAATGAAGAATGATTAATGCACTAAAAGGAACATTGCAACTAATAATGATTAATGATTAATGAACTAAATGAACAATGCAACTGATAATGAATGGATGCAATATGAGACAAATGAGGACACTATTTTTGTGTGTATCAAAATAGGTCTGATAAAATCACTTAGGTGACCAGATAGGGGAATAAATAGAAACCTTTGCCAAGAGAAAAATCATAATGCAGTATGACCTAACTACAATGCATAGACTAACTACATGATGATAGTGGGATTGACACCGTGTTAATGTTGGAGAGCACACCCTAGTTTGATATGGAAAAAGGAGTTATGCACCATGTGCTAGAAAACACAAGTGACATGGTTCCTTTCCGTGGACTAGACTCTTATAAAAATAGTTTGTTAGGAACAAGAATGCAAGATATCAGGTATGATGGATCTTATGAAATGTTACTCATGAGGAGATGCAATACATCAAGATCTTTTAAGGGATTTGAGATGCATGAATCCTGCCCCCAGTGAGGCATACATATTCATAACCAAATATCAAAACATAAATGCACTAACAAACTATGACAAGTAGATCATACCACAAATGACACGTATTTCACCATATACTCACCATCACAAACCAGGATATAAAAGATCGAGGTTGTCGTGATAAGGACATAGTGAAACACAAGATAAAATCAACAAAAAGGAATCCCGACCAAGTGATCATTCAGTCCAAAATTTCTTTCCATGAATAATTTTGATCTGATGTTTGATAGAATAGCCAACACCGAAAGGATGCATCCTGATGGGCAAAAGATTGATTGATAAAAAATAGGAATTCACTGGCAATTGCTTGTGAATAGAATGAGCACAAGAAAGTCAATCTGTCTACTGATTTGATGTAAAACATTTGTGATCACTGTGTCTAGAACAAAGCTTAGTGTTTGATTTGGTAAGCTCAGTCATGTAGGAATCATTATTGCGAAAGAGGAAAGATGGTCAAAGAACTAACTTCACAAATATGAGTAGTGACACTTATTATGAAAGGCGATGCAAACTATATAGAAAAATGGTGCAAACTGATGGCGGATTTGACTACTCATGGTGCCTAAAATAGGTTTTCACCATGGTACTTATCCATTGTGCCACCAAAGTGGTTTTCACAGATGGACGGATTTATTTCTATTTCTCTTTTTCTTTTTTGATATTCCTTTCAATCTTTTGTATTTTTTATGCTTTTTTGATTTTTTTGATTATTTTTCTTTTTTTCTTGCTTTTTGAATTTTTTGGATTTTCTACTTTTTTGGATTTTTGAAAATTTTTGCTGTACAATGGACTACGGACTGATCAAGCATAGAAGCGCTTGAGATGTACAATATTTATAGGATCAGGGAGTGGATCTCCCTCTGGGGATGCAATCTAATAGGCACCTAAATAATACTTTTCTATAACAATGAAGGGACCCAACCAATTAGGTTCAAACCTCCCTTTCTTCTCATGATTCTGGAGGTTCTTCATATTATGCTGCAGGACAAGATCACCAACCTCAAACTGATGAGGCTTGATCCTTTTGTTGAAATGAAGGCGAAGGAAATTTTGATACACACAGAGGTGGTCTAGGGCATTGAGGCATCTCTCATTGAGGAGTTCCAGCTCTTGCAAGCGGGCAACTCAATATTCTTCTTCGGACAACAGATTCTTGAGAGAGATTTTGAGGGAAGGGAGCTCAATTTCAATGGGTAGAATAGCCTCAGTACCATAAAAAAGGGCAAAGGGAGTGGCTCCTATGGGGGTTCAAATGGAGGTTTGGTAAGCCTAAAGGGCAGGGTTTAGGAGAAGGTGCCAATCACGGCCAGCTTCATTGACTATTTTCTTGAGGATTCTGAGGATGGTTTTATTCGTAGCCTCAGCTTGACCATTGCTTTGCAAAAATTACTTGGAAGAGGTATGGTGGGTAATGTTGAATTTCCTACATAGCTCTGTGAAATTCTTGTTCTTGAAAGGTCCTCCATTATCATTAACAATGTCCTGAGGAATGCCATAACGACATATAGGATAGTTCAAAATAAACTTTGAAATCTATTTTCTAGTAGTGTAGGTGAGAGGAATAGCTTTGACCCACTTGGGAAAGTACTTTGTAGTAGCCAAGATGTATTTATGGCCATTGGATGAATTAGGGAAAATTTGGCCAATAAGGTCGACACCCCAGCATGAAAAAGGCCAAGGGGTGATAGTGGGCTAGAGGGATTGGGAGGGAGCGTGTATCAAATTGTTGTGTTGCTGACAAGGTACACACTTCTTCACATAGTTGTAGGCATCTTTCTCTATAGTAGGCCATTAATATCTAGTGATTAACAAATTTTTGGCCAAAGTAAGTCCACTAGAGTGGGCCCCATAGATTCCTTGATGTACCTCCTCCAATGACGTTTGTGCTTCATCAGAATTTAGACATCTTAAAAGAGTTCCATTGAAATGCTTTCAGAAGAGGGTATCAGCAAGGATTGTGTATCAGGAAGTGCAGCGAATGAAGGTTTTACATTGGTTGGGGGTTAAAGTAAGTGGGGTATGTCCATCGCATAGGTAGGAATACACTTCTTGGTACCATGGGGAATTGGGATCAATAATTTTGCACACCATTTTGGAATTTGGTTTGTCATAGGTAGGGACCATAAGATTCTCAACAAGAAACTTACACCAAGCACTGTGTTCCCTCGTAGTGATCAAGGGCCCAATTGTTTCCATGGCATCTGTTGATTTATTGTTCATGCGAGGGATCTGTTGGAAGATTAGCTCAATGAAATGCGTCTTGAGATCTTCAACTGTTTGGCGATAGGGAAGAAACTTGTCATCCTTTGTTTGATATTAATCCATAACTTGTTTGATAACCAACTGTGAATCACCAAGCACCAATAAAGTGAGAATCTTCCATTGTATGGCCTGTCGAAGTCCAAGTACAAGGGCTTCATACTCTGCAATGTTGTTGGTACAAGGAAACTATAATTTGAAAGATTTAGGGATAAGATCCCCTTTTGGTGTAACAAACAAGATTCCTACCCCTGATCCTTTCTGAGTGAAGGATCCATCAAAATAAAGCTTCCATGGTGGACTTGGGGAAAGATTAAGGACTAATTCATCTAGAAAATATGTGATTAGAGGATGTTTACCATCAATAGGTGCTTCAGCTAACTGATCTAAAATTACTTGTCCTTTGATGGCTTTTCGATCCACATAAACAATGTTGAACTCACTAAGGATCATGACCCATTTTGTTGTACGACTAGTAAGAGCAGCCCGTGCCAGGAGATACTTGAGTGGATCAATTTTGGCAACAATATGAATCTTATGGTTAAGCATATAATGTCGTAGCTTCTATGTACAGAAGACAATGGCCAAACATGCCTTCTCAATTAGGGAATAATTCAAATCATAGCCAATAAGAGTTCTATTGAGATAGTAAATTGCTCGCTCTTTTCTGGTATCATCCAATTGTGCCAGGATGGCTCCCAACGTGACCTCTATAGAAAATATGTACAAAATTAGAGGATGACCAGAAAAAGGTGGTACCAACATGAGTGGATTAGCCAGATAGCCTTTCAGTTTCTCAAATGCATTTTGACACAAGAAATCCCACTGGAACTTGATATTCTTGCATAGGAGATGGGAGAACGGATGCACCTTGTCACCCAGTTGTGACATGAATCTTTTGATTGATTGCATTTTTCCTTGTAAACTATGTAATTACTTCAATATTTTGGGTGGTGGCATCTCTAGGATTTCTTTCACTTTCTTTGGATCAAATTCTATTCCATGTTGTGACACAATGTATCCCAACAGCTTACCAGACTGTACTCCAAAAACACACTTCTTAGGATTCAACCTAAGTTTATACTTCTCCAATTGCTCAAAGATGGTAGTAAGGATAGGAATATGTGATTCCCTTGTTTTGGATTTTCCTAAAAGATCATCCACATAATCTTCCATGATGACATGCAAAAGGTCATGAAAGATGGTAGTCATTGCTCATTGATAAGTGGCTCTGACATTTTTAAGAGCAAAAGGCATCACCTAATAATAGAAGGTGCCCCAAGGCATTGTGAATGTGGTTTTGTGCTAGTCTTCTGGTGCTATCCTAATCTGATTATAACTTGAGAAGCCATCCATAAGTGACAACATTTCATGTCCTGTCATCAAATCCACTATATTATCAATATTTGGGAGTTGAAAATCATCCTTGGGACATGCAAGGTTTAGGTCTCTGAAATTAGTGCAAATGTGAACACCCCCAGCGGGCTTACCTACTAGTAGAATATTAGAAACCCATTTAGGATAATCAATTGGTTTGATTACTTCAGCGTCCAACATCTTCTGAAGCTCTACTTTGACTACTAATGCGACTTGAGGATGCATCTTGTAAAGTTTCTGCTTAGCAAGTTTTACACTTGGATCTACAACAAGATGATTCATGACAAGATCTGTATCTGTAGGTCCAGGCAAAGTTGATTTTGTGTTTATGCAATAATGTTGTCATGTCTTTCTTTTCTTGATTGTTGAGAGAAACTACAATGTAGGTGATGTGTGGATCTTCTTATGTGCCTAGGTTGATTGGAATAGTATCTTCAATGATCATAGAGGACACTTTTGGTTCTGATGATATAAATAAAAAGTTAGCCTCTCCCTCCTCTAGCACCTCAGAAAGTTTTTCACTAGAGGAAGCTTCCTTTATTTTGTCTTTTTCTTCATCCAAAGGTGCCTGCGAGAGGTTTTCACCAGAGGATATATTTTCATTATTTTTATTTTTATTTTCTTTTTCACTTTTACAACTAAGAGAGTTGACTTGGCTACCGAAGTAGGCTTTTTCACTATAGTGTATTTGATGTTTGTACTCTCAGAGATTCTTAAGTCCAAAGAGGGATAAAACTGCCTCATCTGAATCACATACGTCAAAAGCTAGTGGTGAGTCTTGTTGATCCCAATCAATTAATTTAGGGTTTGTGAGGGGTAGATGAGGGGATAAAAGGTCAGCTTGGGTGATAGTGAAGACATGGTGATTTTCATTTAGGTCATATTCAATATATTGGAAAGGAATTTTGAAGAACTCTTCCTCAGTGTCTGAATCTGAGGCAGCTAGACAATAATCCTTAGCGAAGTTAGTCTTAGTCTCTACAGAACCCAATCTGTGTCCTTTAAGATAGCCATTAGCTGTTATGATCTTCTTCTTACCTGTTTCATTATCTCCAAGGCTAGTACCATGATATCCCATGCTTTTGACAATGGGAGTAACTTTAGGATACTTTCCTTTGGGGAAAATTACAGGTCATTCTTCTTTATCATTATAGAGCCAATCAAGGACACTATATTCCATGTGTTCATCTAATAGGGACCCCCAATGTTCAAAAATAGTTGATTTTCAGTGCATAAGCACTTTATCTTTGGAGAGGGGTAATGGTGATGGTCTTCCAGAAGATTTTGGAGACAAAGGGAGTGTTGGTACTCCTAAATTTGGAACAAATTTGGAGTGACCAAGTTTAATTTTTTAGATAAGCAAAGTGAGTACCCTTGAAAATTTTGTGTGAGAAAGCTCAGCTTGAATGCTTGAAAAGGGTACCCAGATCATTTTCATGAGGTACAAATTGGGAAGAGGCTTTAATGCCTTTCATTTGATATATGCAGTGGGTTCCAACTCTTGAATTCAAATTCTGACATGTTTAGGGAGTAGTCATTTTGAGGGGGTTACCTAATTCTACATTTTGCTAAAGTGTCATTTTACTATCTGGGGCCTACTTTGTGTCTGAATATATTGCGCCCTGTTATCTGTCATGACCCGCCACTTTCGGGAAGTTGAGTATGTATATCAGAGAATCTATGTTTTGAATCCTGAGTCATTTCAATATGTTTTGAATAGATTTCAAATCCCTCAAAGTTGGTAATTTACTGTTGTCATGCATTGTGCAATTGTCCAGATATCTAAATAGCCCACTTTGAGGTCTTGAAAATCTATATCCGGGTGAACATTTTGGATAATTGACTTGTCCCTCATATTGAAAACATAGGAGTGTACCTACCTAAAGATTTATAGATTCCTGCCAATCCATTTACTCACTTTGCCAGAGCCTTTCCATTTCTGATTTATTAAAAGTTTTACTGAAAATGCAAAATTCAGAGTTAAATGGCATACTTTATCCTTTCCCCATTTGCACCCTGTTCAAGCTCAGACATAATTGAAAGTTGATCTGCATTATAGACCTAGGAATGAACTCATCTGAAGATTCCCAAAATTTGACCAATCTGGTAGATCACTTTTCTTTGCCGATTCCAAACCCAATTTCTACATATCTGTTGTGCTTTGGTTCAGAAAAGGGTTAGGGTGCTAACTTTGTGGATTGGTATCAGTTGAACGGTTTTCTTTCAGAATAAGATAATTGAGGATTCATGTTCTACATATGGCATTCAATCAAGCTCCAGAGGTTGAGATTCTGAGGGATCTTTTTGATGGATTTGCATGTTCAGTTGTAGAGGCATTTTATTCAGTCTGCAGTGCAAAACAGAATTAAGTTTTCAGAATGGCCATTTTGTAGGAATGATATCTTTCTGTTTGAATTTTGTTTCTAGGATCTGATTAAGGGAACATCCTCATGTCATATGAATCTACTATTTGACCTAATGGTAAAATTTTAGAGCTTGTTTCAATGATTTTGCAATGACCGATCCAAAAGAGATTTGTGGTGTTTCTACATTTACATTTGCATAATAATCTAGAAGTGCTAGGTTTGATTATTAACAGTTTGTACCTGAAGATGAATGTGGTGAAGCCCTCTTGCATGCATAGTTATTGATGGTGAATGAGTTATTTTTCCAAGTATCAGGAGTTGGGTCTCAAAGTATGAGTAAACACTTTTGCAAGGGCTAGTCATATTGCCATTTATATTGATTTCCAATTTTGCACTGTGAGAGTTTTTGCAAGAGATCAACTTTGTGGATTAGTATTTCATTGTCAGATGATCTCCATACCAAGTGAATAGGTTCTCTGAATAATGGGCATGTGCCTCTACCACCATGAAGATTTTTTGAGCTCAAGGTATTAACTAAGTATTCTTATGAGGATGATTCTAAGATCAGTTTCCACCAAGTCAACAAAATTTTTACAGTTTGTGTTAGGTAATGAGGAGGTTAAAGTTTCACCTTTTTTGTCGTCAACTGAGGTTGTCTGGAAGTAGCCATCGAATTGATTCATAGTAATATGTCTTTTGGATCATTTTGGAAAATGTTTTAGTACATTTTTTAACAATTGGTACAACAATGAGGCAATTCAGAAATACTCAAAAAATGTATTAAAGGCACATTATTTCACACTATAGGGGTTTTAAATCAAGACAATAGGATAAATCTTTTCTTCACAGAGCACGAGTCTTCTTCTCCTTTCTTAGATCTTGCAATTAGACTAGAATGGGATCTCCAAAAAAGGCCATTAATTCCATCAGTCCCAATGTATTAAGATCAAATACATTTTCAAAATTGGATATAAGTATATAAAAGATTAGAGGGAGCTTACCCAATATGAAAATAGACATTTGAAATGTCAAAGTAATATATTTGAATTTGAAAATGATGATATTAAACTAATTTCCAGTACAAAGACCCACATGGAGGTAATTTGGCGCAACATTGTGGAGATTTTTGTTTAACATGTGGACATTAAGGACAGCATAACCAAAGATAAAGTGATGAGGAAAAGTCAACTTATACATATTTGCTGTTATGTTTCCAGTGCATAGCAAGTTTTAATAAAGATTTTAAGCATTATAAATTACAAACAAAATGCCAGTTCTTGCGCTAGTTTTAGGGGAATGTCTTATGCAATATAAGTTTTTGACCATCAAATGCCATAAACCTATGCAACATTTGGAAGTAATGCTCACGCCAGGAAAGAAGGATTTTGTTTAATTGTTTTATTAAAGCAGCTACAATGAAATTCAGAAGACTCTACATAGATAATGAAGGAGGCAGTGTCTATGATTTTCGAAACTAGTAGGATCTTCAGACATGGTGCGCAGAATCCATTGCAGGGCAGGTTTTTTAAACATGAATGATTTTCCAATATATTGTATGCTATTCTGTGCTAATTTGGGGGAGTTTTGAAGATTTTCCTTTAAAAATTGAAGTGCCATAAGCCTGCGCTAAGCATGGAAAAAGGGGGAGACTTCTGATTTTTAATAATGCTACGTATATTGGAGTCAATGGAGGGCCTTTTAAACAAAGTAGACTGTAAGTATTGAAGAATATAGACTCGTGCAAGGCATGGAAGAGCTATGGGGGCCTGCACAGCATCATTAATAAAAGAGACAAAGAGGTAAATCAAATGGAGGCTGCATAGGAACTTGTTAAGAGGGATTTTAACTTTCAAAAATTGCAAACTATCCATGTTATGTAGCTGCTAGCGCAGCACAATGGAGGGCCATTGTTTTAAATGTTTTAAATTATAGAAGGGGAACTTCATTGTATTGTATCTTGCGCAACAGTATTGAAGGAGGGAAGTTGTAGATTTTGAATTGTTAAAGCCCAACATTGCATTACAAACAACATTTCTAGTAGGCTGCCATAACAGAGGGAGAGATTTTTCAGGGTTTTTAAAGTGCATTTTGCAGAAGTGACTCCATGGAAAGGGGCACCTAGAGAATTAAAACAAGTTCATGGTCTCTTTCAGCAGAGATACAACGCCATTAATGAGTAGTTCTCCTCACACCTTCAGCAAAGATGAAAAATAGTGAATTCATATTGTCCCACATTCACTCTGTGGTGGTCATTTTTGATGTTTATATGCTAAAAGACTAACTCTCATAGTAAATAAGAGAGCCCAGAGGCTCTTGGTGAGCTCTTAAGGGCTGGAGGTCAAAATGCATGGGCAGTCCACTAAATTTTGACCTAAAATTTGAAAATGCCTTTGAAAGTATGAAATGAATTATCCCATATTCATGCCTAGAGTGGATTTCAAAATCCTTATATGCAAAAACGAGAACATAGTAATTTGAAGGAAGAAGAGGAGGCTATCCACGCGCGCGCCTAGTTATCCAACACCTCAGTTTCTATGCCCAAAAATGGAAAAAAACAAATTTTGACGAAAATAGCATGTAGCATCTAGTCACGCAGTCGCGAGAAGTCTTGGTCGCATAGTCGCAAGATGATCCAGTCACTCAATCGGGAGACAAATCACAAGTGACCGCCAGGATTTAGAGACTTGGCGACTAACCGCTAGTGGTTAGTCGCGCAGTCAGGAGATGGTGAGGATAACCGCCAAGACTTGGCGATTGACCGCTACCGGTTAGTCATGAAGTAGCCAAATACCAGAGATGACTATCATGATGAGGAGTTAGCCATTGGTCATGTGGTCACCAGATGGGAATTAGTTGCCAGATGTCAGTCGCGAGGTCACCCAGGGTTGACAAATGAGGTAAAATTTGCTCGCGACTTAGAAATTAAGGCTGGTCTCATGGTTGCCGAATTTGATCATGGTTAGCAAAAATTTCATGAGACTTGGAGACAAAGGAAAAAGGCTAACCGGGGTTAAAGGCACAGTTTAGAGCAGCCAGTCCACATATGCCACATGTCAATTTCTGGTGAAGACTGGTCAAAAATGCAGAGAATGAAGAATTTAAGGGGATAAAAAGGGGATAAAATGTGCACAAAATTCAAATACTATAATAGTTAAAGCTATAGTATATGCATAATATTAAGGGAAAAATCAATCAGATTTGCATAGGTGTGACAAAAGTAATATTTTTTAAATTGGAAAATATTAAAATATTATGGAAACATTAGGGCATAATCTTTTTCCATTGTCTTCAAAAGGTATTTTATGACAAATCATATTACACAAGCTTTTCCGAAGGGTTTATATTCAAATTTTGAAATCAGATTTTCAAAGGCAAATAGTATCAGATTTCAAAGATATTTTGCAAGGGATAAAATCAGATATTTTCTCAGACAGTTGGAGTGAGATATTTTGAAAAGAAGGAATGAGTGTAGATAAAATTTGAGGAGAGACAGGTGTCAATTGCTCAGAAAGATTAGGGTTTATTCTCTTCTTATTTATTCTCTTCTTTTTGCTGTTTTGAGGGTTCTGATTTTAGGTTCCTATTTTTTGGTTCTTGTGGAGGTTCCTAGTCTTGTTCTTGTTCCTGTATTTTCTTGGTTCAATACAAGTTACCATTGGTGTGAAGATTTCTATTTGTAAAGCATACTTCTTTTTCATGTTTGGTTCTTGACTTTATTGTCTAGATATCTGGAAACAACTTGGATTAATGAGAATACAATGTAGTTCCTACTCATTGTTGTCTTGTCTCTTTTAACTGTGTTTATGCTCTAGTATAGTTCATTTGCAAGGCATCTGAAATATACCTACTACAAGGTAGTGTGTCTAATCATTTGTGAGTCTTTCTCAAGGATAGAATTAAATTTTGTAAATGATTTCAGAGAGCAGGACATGGTTGTGAAGATTTGATGAAGAAGTATTGAGTTGAGTAGATTGTTTGTAAGGCATCCAATCTGAATTGTATGATGTTTGTAAGGCATACTTCAGTATTGCATTAGTTTATTATTGTTGACATATGTTTTCATTAACTCTTTGCCCAAGGAATAGGAACTGATCTAGAGTATGTTGAACATGTGTTTTCTTCATTCAATTATACACAAATTAATCAATTTCATCTAGTTTTTAGAATAATGAGCTGAACTCATTAAGGACTCATGTCAGTAGGACAGTGTCCATTTTAGTGATTCCTTGGAGAGTGAATAAATTAGGTTATCCCTCCTAAAGAAAAAGTAAGAAGGATGAAAGTCCTTGTCTCATTGGTGTCTGTCGTTAAAACCATAGCCTGGCTTATAATACTCTGTTTCAAATTAGTCATTGCAATCTCTTGAGTATTATACAAGTTGTTATAGTGAGGTTTTAGGTGCATAACCAGTGAATGAAAAAATCCACCTAACACATAGGCTGAAGCATCAGTAATCTTTAAAAGGTAATACCTGCCTGAGTCTATGGAGCTCAAAAATGAAGGAGGTGATAATAGATATCCCCAGTGTTATCAAATACCTCAGCAATTAGACTTTCTCTTGCCTAAAAGAGGTTGCATTCAAGTGTACAAGGTATACTGTCATCATTAGGTAAGTGTTTCAAGAAAAAGAGCTAACAAATTGGTGACTCTGCTGGGGAACGAAATAAAGGACAACAATTTTAAGATGGTTGTTTCCTTGCTTTGCTGAATCATCCCAGAATCTAGTTGTTTGTATAGAGTCAAATTTAAAAAATTGTTATAAAATTCTCACTGAGTATGACTGGGGACTCTGAGTTTTCTGTTTGATCAGTGCATGATTGAAATAAAATATGAGGAATTTGCAATTCTGATACACAGTCTTGGAAGATCCTGATGAATTTTTGTGGTGGCTGGAAAGAAATCCAAGAATAAGTAAAATATTTTCCTCTGCAAGGTGGAAACTCTGTGAGAAAAGAACCTGATGGAGCTGTGAAAGATGCTCTAGATCTGCTTTATTTCCAAGAAAGAAAAAGGAGCAGCCTGTGCAATTCTGGTTCAGGTAATCTTCATCTTTTTATGAAAGAAAGTTATACAAATGGTTGTTCTCCATTAAGTGGTTTCAGCACAAAGTAGGAGAACTTTTGAGTTTGGTTGCATACTTCAATAAGAAAATATTTCAGCATGTTTGATATGAAGTATTGAAGTATGCTGTTATAAAATTTAGTGGAGAGATTATAGATCTATTGCAATATTGAAGTTTGATTTTCATTTTTATGAATAAATTCTTAAATCTGTGAAGAATGGAAGATTTCAGTTCACTTAGTAGGCAGCCCATCAGTAGTATCAATAGATCTATCTCTACTAGAAGGTACATGCCATTTTGTTTTAATGGCATACATGGTTTTCCCAATGTTATTCCTAATGGCATTAGAGACAAATTGCCAATGTTTTGTGGAAAACGACATGATTCAGCAAATCAGCATACTCAGTTGTTTGTTGATTTGATGGATGATTTTGAGATTGCACATGAAGATGTTCATATGAAATTGTTTGTTCAGACTTTAAAGGATGATGCTCATGAGTGGTTTTCTTTTTTACCAGCATGTTTGTTATCCTCTTGGAGTGAGTTACATTCAGCCTTCATGTTGCAATTTGGTGAAAGAGTAAGTGCACATGATGCATTTACTAAGTTGTTACAAATTAGGATTGAGAATGAAGAACTAGTTCCTAATTTTAACATCAGATTCAGAAAGGTTTATAATGATATCCCTGAAAATTGTAGACCCAATGATCAAGTGTGTGTAGTTATCTACTTTGATGCATATGATAAAGATATGAGCTATTTGTTGTGGGATAAAGAACCTAAGACTTTGCATCAAGCATTCATGGCAGCTATAGAGATTGAAAATAACATGAAGTATGAATTGAGAAAGAACCATTTCTCTAGCAGTGTTTTCGAGCAAGATGCATTTGAAAGTACAAGAGAATGCCATGTTGAAGTTTCAAATTCATATCAGCATGTAGTATGCCTTGCTGTTACAAATAATGTTGTTGAAATTTCAGACTTAAAAAACTGTGATGTTGGAGTTTCTTTGTCACAAAGAGTTGATTCTATTTTTGTTGAAAAGAACACATGTGTTTGTAATGTTACAGTAGTAGATGATAAAGTTGATTCACTTGATAATGCCCAAATGCAAGAAGTGATTTCAATTGTTGCTTCTCCTATTGATGAATTGTGTTATGTTGAGAATGTTACTAATCATGATATTGAAGAACACGTATCTCAGTCTTATAGGAATGAAGAAGCCAAAAGTTGTGTTTCAAATGATGAGAACAAGAGTGTTGATCTGTCATGGCATGAAGGGGCATCAAATGAAAATGAAAGTGATCAGTATGTACCATAATCTAGTGATGATGATGAGGCTAAAACTTGTTATCCAAGTGAAGGTGAGGACAATGAAAGTGTTGTCCATCTTCCTACGAGTCCGATGCAACATGGGAAGAAGAGAGCAGTGATGGGAGTGAGTTTTCTCATGAAAATGAAGGTAGAGTTATTTCTTCTGAATCTGAAAATGATGTTTTATCCCTGCATGGTATAAATCAGCTTGTAGTTGATAGTTTTGAGGGAATTTTATCATTGCAATATGAGGATAAAGAACTAGTTGAAGAATGCATTTCACATAATGATGAGTTACCTAGTTGTGCAAAGGAATGCCATGAAGTTGTAAGTGATTTTTCTTCCTCATATGTTGTAAGTACACATGATGTTGAAAGTAGTTTCAAGGTGTTTATTAACCCACTGTATGATGAGGATGTTGATATGGATCAGCCCATCATTTGTAAAAATTTGTACAAAGGAGCTTTGCATGGATTTGTTAATCCGCTTTTTGAAGAGCATGATGAAGTTTCAGATTTGGTTAGTTGTGATTTTGATGATGATACAGTGTTACACGATAGAAAGAAATTAGATTGTTTCTCTTCTAGTTTTGACCATGATTATGATGAAAATGTTGTGTCTACTGATGAAAGATATGATCAAGTAATTGTTGAAAATCAGCCGACATGTGATAACAAGTTTTTTGATGATTACTTTCATGTTGTTGCTAATTCAGTGTGTGATTGTGAAGATACACTATAAAATTGTGGAGTAATTTCTAAGGCTGATGTTGATGACATGTGTGAATACAAGTCTAATTACTCATTTGACTACCGGTTGCATACACAAGGTGAATTACAAATTCATGACATATATGACTCATTTGGTGAAGTAGAGTTTGAGTATTTTATTTTTCTGATTGATAGCATGCATAAATCAGTTTATGAAGATGAACTTCAGTTTGATATTAATATTCATGAGCATGCTAATGTATATTTTCATAGTGAACAAGATAAAGAAAGTGTGTCTGGTTTTTATATGCACTATGAAAATGAAAATATTTATTTTGTTTTGCCAAACAAGGAGATTGAAGATGGACATGAAATTGGTGAAACTAATATGAATAATACTTTCAGTTTACCTCAAGAAAATATAAATGAAAATCAGGTTTATGACAGAGACAAGTGTTGATTTCAGTTGTGGAGATGTTTTGGGCCTCTTATAGATAATGGACATATTGTATAGTTGCTTTCCCTTTTAGTTCTGTGTTTTCTTTTAGTTAGAGGATTTCCCCATTTTTTGAAAAGTTGAGAAGAGGAAAGAGAAAGGCTAAATTCTGATTTTTAGTTTTGGGGTGGTCTGCTACTCCAGAGATCTATGGTTCTCGGTAAAAACTTGCATTTAACCATCCTTAGTCAGAGCCACTGTTGGTATTCCTAAATTTGGAACAAATTTGGAGTGACCAAGTTTAATTTTTTAGATAAGCAAAGTGAATACCCTTGACAATTTTATGTGAGAGAGCTCATCTTGAATGCTTGAAAAGGGTACCCAGATCATTTCCATGAGGTACAAATTGGGAAGAGGATTTCATGCCTTTCATTTGATATATGCAGTGGGTTCCAACTCCTGAATTCCAATTCTGACATGTTTAGGGAGTAGTCATTTTGAGGGGGTTACCTAATTCTGCATTTTGCTAAAGTGTCATTTTGTTGTTCGAGGCCTACTTTGTGTCTGAATATCTTGTGTCCTATTATGTGTCATGACCTGCCACTTTGCGGATGTTGAGTACATATATCAGAGAACCTATGTTTTGAATCCTGAGTCATTTTGATATGTTTTGACTAGATTTCAAATCCCTCAAAGTTGGTAATTTACTGTTGTCATGCATTGTGCGATTGTCCAGATATCTAAATAGCCCACTTTGAGGTCTTGAAAATCTATACCCGGGTGAAAATTTTGGATAATTGACTTGTCCCTCATATTGAAAACATAGGAGTGTACCTACCTAAAGATTTATAGATTCCTTCCAATCCATTTACTCACTTTGCCAGAGCCTTTCCATTTCTGATTTATTAAAAGTTTCACTGAAAATGCATAATTCAGAGTTAAATGGCATACTTTGTCCTTTCCCCATTTGCACCCCGTTCAAGCTCAGACATAATTGAAAGTTGATCTGTATTATAGACCTAGGAATGAACTCATCTGAAGATTCCCAAACTTTGACCAATCCGGTAGATCACTTTTCTTTGCCGATTCCAAACCCAATTTCTACATATATGTTGTGCTTTGGTTCAGAAAAGGGTTAGGGTGCTAACTTTGTGGATTGGTATCAGTTGAATGGTTTTCTTTCAGAATGAGATAATTGAGGATTCATGTTCTACATATGACATTCAATCAGGCTCCAGAGGTTGAGATTCTGAGTGATCTTTTTGAGGGATTTGCATGTTCAGTTGTAGAGGCATTTTATTCAGTCTGCAGTGCAAAAAAGAATTAAGTTTTTAGAATGGCCATTTTACAAGAATGATATCTTTCTGTCTAAATGTTGTTTCCAGGATCCAATTAAGGGAACGTCCTCATTTCATATGAATCTACTATTTGACCTAATGGTAAAATTTCAAAGCTTGTTTCAATGATTTTGCAATGACCGATCCAAAAGAGATTTGTGGTGTTTCTACATTTACATTTGCATAATAATCTGGAAGTGCTAGGTTTGATTATTAACAGCTTGTACCTGAAGATGAATGTGGTGAAGCCCTCTTGCATGCATATTTATTGATGGTGAATGAGTTATTTTTCCAAGTATCAGGAGTTGGGTCTCAAAGTATGAGTAAACACTTTTGCAAGGGCTAGTCATATTGTCGTTTATATTGATTTCCAATTTTGCACTATGAGAGTTTTTGCAAGAGATCAAATTTGTGGATTAGTATTTCAGTGTCAGATGATCTCCATACCAAGTGAATAGGTTCTCTAAATAATGGGCATGTGCCTCTACCACCATGAAGATTTTTTGAGCTCAAGGTATTAACTAAGTATTCCTACGAGGATGATTCTAAGATCAGTTTCCACCAAGTCAACAAAATTTTTACAGTTTGTGTTAGGTAATGAGGAGTTTAAAGTTTCACCTTTTTTTTCATCAAGTGAGGTTGTGGGGAAGTAGCCATCGAAGTGATTCAAAGTAATGTCTTTTGGATCATTTTGGAAAATGTTTTAGTACATTTTTTAACAATTGGTACAACAATGAGGCATTTCAGAAATACTCAAAAAATGCATTAAAGGCACATTATTTCACACTATAGGGGTTTTAAATCAAGATAACAGGATAAGGCTTTACTTCACAGAGCATGAGTCTTCTTCTCCTTTCTTAGATCTTGCAATTAGACCAGAATGAGATTTCATAAAAAGGCCATTAATTCCATCAGTCCCAACGTATTAAGATCAAATACATTTTCAAAATTGGATATAAGTATATAAAAGATTAGAGGAAGCTCACCCAATATGAAAATAGACATTTGAAATGTCAAAGTAATGTATTTGAATTTGAAAATGATGATATTAAACTAATTGCCAATACAAAGACCCACATGGAGGTAATTTGGCGCAACATTGTGGAGATTTTTGTTTAAAAGGGGGACATTGAGGACAACATAACCAAAGATAAAGTGATGAGGAAAAGTCAGCTTATACATGTCTGCTATTATGTTTCCAGTGCAGAGCAAGTTTTAATAAAGATTTTAAACATTATAAATTACAAACAAAATGCCAGTTCTTGCGCTGGTTTTAGGGGAATGTGTTATGCAATATAAGTTTTTGACCAACAAATGCCATAAACCTGTGCAACATTTGGAAGAAATGCTCACACCAGGAAAGAAGGATTTTGTTTAATTGTTTTATTAAAGCAGCTACAATGAAATTCAAAAGACTCTACACAGATAATGAAGGAGGCAGTGTCTATGATTTTGGAAACTAGTAGGATCTTCAGACATGGTGCGCAGAATCCATTGCAGGGCAGGTTTTTTAAACATGAATGATTTTCCAATATATTGTATGTTGGTCTGCCCTGATTTGGGGGAGTTTTGAAGATTTTCCTTTAAAAATTGAAGTGCCATAAGCCTACACTAAGCATGGAAAAAGGGGGAGACTTCTGATTGTTAATAATGTTGCGTATATTAGAGTCAATGGAGGGCCTTTTAAACAAAGTAGACTATAAGTATTGAAGAATATAAACTTGTGCAAGGCATGAAAGAGCTATGGGGGCCTGCACAACATCATTAATAAAAGAGACAAAGAGGTAAGTTAAATGGAGGCTGCATAGGAACTTGTTAAGAGGGATTTTAACTTTCAAAAATTGCAAACTATCCATGTTATGTAGCTGCCAGCGCAGCACAATGGAGGGCCATTGTTTTAAATGTTTTAAATTATAGAAGGGGAACTTCATTTTATTGTATCCTACGCAACAGTATTGAAGGAAGGAAGTTGCAGATTTTGAATTGTTAAAGCCCAACATTGCATTACAAACAACATTTCCAGCAGGCTGCCATAACAAAGGGAGAGGTTTTTCAGGGTTTTTAAAGTGCATTTTGCAGAAGTGAATCCATGGAAAGGGGCGCCCAGAGCATTAAAACAAGTTCATGGTCTCTTTCAACAGAGATGCAATGCTATTAATGAGCAGTTCTCCTCACACCTTCAGCAAAGATGAAAAACAGTGAATTCGTATTGTCCCACATTCACTCTATGGTGGTTGTTATTGATGTTTATAAGCTAAAACACTAACTCTCATAGTAAATAAGAGAGCCCAGAGGCTCTTGGTGAGATCTTAAGGGTTGGAGGTTGAAATGCATGGGCGGTCCACTAAATTTTGACCTGAAATTCAAAAATGCCTTTGAAAGTATGAAATGAATTATCCCACATTCATGCCTAGAGTGGATTTTGAAATCCTTATATGCAAAAATGAGAACATAGTAATTTGAAGGAAGAAGAGGAGACTATCCACGTGCATGCCCAGTCATCCAACACCTCGGTTTCCATTCCCAAAAATGGAAGAAAACAAATTTTCACAAAAATGGCATGTAGCATCTAGTCGTGCAGTCGCGAGAAATCTTGGTCGCGCAGTCATGAGATGATCCAGTCGCTCAGTCAGGAGACAAATTGTGAGTGATCACCAGGATTTAGAGAATTGGTGATTGACCACTAGCAGTTAGTCGTGCAGTCGGGAGATGCTGAGAATAACCACCAAGACTTGGCAACTGACCGCTAGTGGTTAGTCGCAAAGTAGCTAGATGCTAAAGATGACTATCGCGACGAGGAGTTAGCCACTGGTCACATGGTTGCCAGATGGGAATTAGCCGCTAGATGCCAGTTGTGAGGTCACCCAGGGTTGACAGATGAGGTAAACTTTTCTCGCGACTTAGAAATTAAGGCTGGTCGCATGGTCACCAAATTTGATCATGGTTAGCGGAAATTTCATGAGACTTGGAGACAAAGGAAAAAGGCTAACCGGGGTTAAAGGCACAGTTTAGAGTAGCCAGTCCACATATGCCACATGTCAATTTCTAGTGAAGACTGGTTAAAAATGCAGAGAATGAAGAATTTCAAGTGATAAAAAGGGGATAAAATGTGCACAGAATTCAAATACTATAATGGTTAAAGCTATAGTATATGCATAATATTAAGGGAAAAATCAATCAGATTTGCATAGGTGTGACAAAAGTAATATTTTTTAAATTGGAAAATATTAAAATATTATGGAAACATTAGGGCATAATTTTTTGCCATAGTCTTCAAAAGGTATTTTATTACAAATCATATTACACAAGCTTTCCCGGAGGGTTTATATTCAAATTTTGAAATTAGATTTTCAAAGGCAAATAGTATCAGATTTCAAAGATATTTTGCAAGGGATAAAATTAGATATTTTCTCAGACAGTTGGAGTGAGATATTTTGAAAAGAAGGAATGAGTGCAGATCAGATTTGAGGAGAGACAGGTGTCAATTACTTAGAAAGATTAGGGTTTCTTCTCTTCTTATTTATTCTCTTCTTTTTGCTATTTTGAGGGTTCTGATTTTAGGTTCCTATTTTTTGGTTCCTGTGGAGGTTCTTGGTCTTGTTCTTGTTCTTGTTCTTGTATTTTCTTGGTTTAGTACAAGTTACCATTGGTTTAAAGATTTCTATTTGTAAAGCATACTTCTTTTTCATGTTTGGTTCTTGAGTTTATTGTCTGGGTATCTAGAAACAACTTGGATTAATGAGAATATAGTGCAGTTCCTACTCATTGTTGGCTTGTCTCTTTTAATTGTGTTTATGCTCTAGTATAGTTCATTTGTAAGGCATCTAAAATATACCTTCTACAAGGTAGTGTGTCTAATAATTTGTGAGTCTTTCTCAAGGAGAGAGTTAAATTTTGTAAATGATTTCAGAGAGCACGACATGGTTGTGAAGATTTAATGAAGAAGTATTGAGTTGAGTAGATTGTTTGTAAGGCATCTAATCTGAATTGTATGAAGTTTGTAAGGCATACTTTAGTATTGCATTAGTTTATTATTGTTGACATATGTTTTCAATTACTCTTTGCCCAAGGAATAGGCACTGATCTAGAGTTTGTTGAACATGTATTTTCTTCACTCAGTTATACACAAATTAATCAATTTCATCTAGTTTTTAGAACAATGAGCTGAACTCATTAAGGACTCATGTCAGCAGGACAGTGTCCATTTTAGTGATTCCTTAGAGAGTGAATCAATTAGGTTATCCCTCCTAAAGAAAAAGGAAGAAGGATGAAATTCCTTGTCTCATTCATGTATGTCGTTAAAACCATAGCCTGGATTATAATACTCTATTTCAAATTAGTCATTGCAATCTCTTGAGTATTATACAAGTTGTTACAGTGAGGTTTTAGGTGCATAACCAGTGAATGAACAAATCCACCTAACACATAGGCTGAAGCATCAGTAATCTTTAAAAGGTAATACCTGCCTGAGTCTGTGGAGCTCAAAAATGAAGGAGGTGATAATAGATATCCCTAGTGTTATCAAATACCTCAGCAATTAGCCTTTCTCTTGCCTAAAAGAGGTTGAATTCAAGTGTACAAGGTATACTGTCATCATTAGGTAAGTGTTGCAAGAAAAAGAGCTAACAAGGAGTTTCCCAATACATAAAGCACTTTCAAATTTATACTCTCCCATGCCTTGATCTGTAAATGTGGCCTTTGCTTTGGATGAGGAGGGTTTGTCTTCAGTAACCTTTTCCTTTCATTTGGATTGGTCAGCTAGTGTTTCTGATGTATTTTCTAGAACAGGGGTTTCTTGATTGAAATGTCGGCCAAACTCATTCAACGGACAATAATTAGCTTGTTTTCCCTCCAATCTCTTGCAGTATTGAAAGGGCTCAGGATCTCCAGGAATTATGATTTCTCTACCATGATGTGGGAAATTTAGACATTGATGATAAGTAGAGGGTACACCTTTGATAGCATGTATCCATGGACATCCTAGCAAGATGTTATAAGGTAGATCTAGATCCAGCACATGGCAAACAATTTCAATTAGGGCTGGGTCCACTTGTAAGGGTAGTGTGATCAAACCCTTGCTTTCTCATTCTCAATCATCATAGGCTTTTATTGTGATTCATTTGTCTGCATCAATGAGGTCCTCAGAAAGACCGATATCATGAATAATTTTTAATGTGCACAAATTTAAGCCAGATCCACCATCTATGAGGACTCATTTTACTCTTATGGAGTGGATTTTACCTTCTATATGGAGGGACTTATTATGATGAGGATCAGGACCACCAAAGTCCTTATCAGTGAAGACTAGATGTTCTTGTGCGGTTAGGTTCCCTATCATAGCTTTGAATTGTGCAGCATTGATGTTCTCAGTGATACGAGATTCATTGAGAGCTTTATCAAGGATTTATTTGTGAATTGGTGAAGTTGTTAAGAGCTCTAGAATGGATATTTGTGCAGGCATCTTTCGTAACTAGGCCAATAAGTCAAAGTGCAAAGTAGGTCGAGCAGTAGTAGATGGTGCAATTGGTGGATTTGCAAATATAGAAGGTTTATCAGTTGCTTAAACAGTGATTTTGGGTCTAAGTGTAGTAGCATTACAATCAACATCTTTGAGGATTATGGTATTAACATGTGTGTCACATTCTTCAATGCGGCCACAAAGAGAGTCAAACCCAAAGATATCATTTTCACTTAAACTCCCACATGTTCAATCATGGCTTGTAATAGTATTGGTAGAATAGTGATATGGGATTACATTTGGTTCATTATTTTGATTATGAGGTGGGAAGGGTTGATTGTAGAATTTGAGTTTGACATTAGATGAGGATGCATTCTAACCTTCAACTTCAATTTTCCCATCCTCAATGAGATCTTGCAGAAAGTGTTTAAGCTTCATGCATTTCTTGGTATCATGTCCCTTGATGCGATGATAATCACAATACTCATTATCTCTATACCAAATAGGTTTAGGTTGATTCTCATCAAAAAGCTGAGTATTTGGGTAGACTATCATTCCTTGATCCGCAAGTTATTTGAAAATCACATCTAGAGGTTCTGCCAAAGCTGTGAATTATCGTCATTGTCGATTATCATTATTATTGTTGTTGTTGTTATTATTGTAATTGTTGTGAGGGAACAAGAATGAATGATTAAGAGGTTGTTGATTATTGATCTGATTATTTTGATTTTGATTGTTGTTCTGATTGTTCGGATGTTGATTCTAATTTTGGTTGTTGTTGTGATACTGATTTTGATTCTGACTGTTATTGCAATTTTTTTTATTGTTATTGTTGGATGCTTGAACATTTTGAACATGCTTGGCATCAATCACTCCATCATTGACAACTCCTTTGTTTTTACTCCAAAACTTTGGTTTATCATTATTGGAAGGAGTATAATGTTTGATGCTACCTCTTTGCAAAAGGCCATCTTCAATGTCTTTTCCCTTCTTGACAAGGGATTCAAAGGTGTCAGGTGAAGCTATTTTCATTTGGAAGGACATCTCAGAGATTAAATTCTTTGTGAATATGTCAATCAAGTGACTATCATGTATTTTCCATGGCATGTGATTCACAATATGTCTCCATCATTGTAAGAAACTAGAAAAGGTTTCTCCATTCTTTTGTTTAGTATTGCAGAAATCGCTGAGTGTTTCTTGATGCTCAATGTTATATGAATATTGTCCAAAAAAATTCTCTACAAGATTAGAGAAGGTAGAGATTGACCCATAAGGAAGGGCCATGAACCATTCCAAGGTTGCACCTCCAAGATTCCTAGTGAAAAGTCTTTTCAATTAATTCTCATTATAGGCGACCTCTTGACATGCAATGTAAAAATCTTTGAGATGTTGTAGAGGACATGTTTCACCTTTGTATTTTTCAAACTTGGGCATCTTAAAGTTTGGTGGGAATGGTTGCATCGTGATAGACTTGTCAAATAGATAGGGACAAATCTCTTCAAAAGAAAACTCCTTCTTGCCCCCATTCTGTAATCCTTGTACAATGTTCTTGAGCTCATTGAATTGTTGGGTGAAGTCTAGAGTATTCTATGTAAAAAATGGGGGTACATAACCTTTGCCTCCTCCAAATTGTGCAGTTGAAAATCCCGTGGAAGTCATGCCAATGGTAGGAGGAGGTATATACTAATAGGCTCATGATGCATTGGTTGCAAATGTTTTTTCCCCCAATGTTTGAAACAAAGATGAAGACAAGGGCATGGAAACCTTCCCTATGCTATTGACATTAGCACTTGCTCCTTGAGTCATTGTCGTTTGAGTGCTATTATGTGTAGTATTGTTTGGCAAAGTGCTTATGATCTATTGAATTTGTCCAGGTGTTAATTGGGGTATTGATGTAGTTGTTGACATAGGTGCTAATATAGGTACTAATGTGGGAGGTTCACTAACAGGTCCCTTAACAGTGTCATGTAATGATGTAGCATTTTAAGTAGAAGCCATGGCTACGGTAGTGGCAGCAGCGGCTTTGGTGACATTTTGGGTAAGAAGTGTTTCATCGAAGTCAACAGGAACTGTGACACCATTATGAATAAGATTCAAGAATATTTCATCGTTGTTATGCATAATGGCCTTCTCAACCATTTCCAAGTTGTATGGGTATCTAAGGAAGTCATTCACTTGGGTGGGTCTTTCTTCTTGGTCCACTAATTTAGTTTCTTTGGGCACTTCCTCAACTCGTACCCTAGTTCCTTGAAAGTATTGAGTGGCAAATGGATTCTCCTCATGGGTAACAGTGTTGAATGTTGTTCGCCTCATGTTTCTAGCTTGGGATCGAGTGAAAACCATACAATAGTAGATTTAGAAGAATGGAAGACAAGGAGATGTAAGAAATGAAATGGAGTAAAGATCTTTGATCGTGAATTTGATTAGATTGATTGATTGATTGATTGTTTAAGGATTGATTGATAATTGATTTAAAGGTTTTTGGAACAAAACCTAAGCATGTTAGAACCTTATGATAATACAAACACAAAAGGATTTAAAGTAATACCTGTTCTACTTGAAGATGGACTTGTGATCTCAAGCAAAATGGGACATCACTAAGGATTTAAATCACTTGAGATGGACTAATGGTCTACAAGAAATGTTGTGTTTGTTTAAGGATGAAGGTTTGTGATACTTTGATTAAGGTCTTTCAACCTAAAGATTTGATTTGATTTGATGGTTTGATCTAATGCTCCAAGAGAAGGAAGAATGATGATGGAAGAATGGAAGAATGATGCAGAAGAAAGGTGCTACCTAATCATATTGTTCAATGGTAACAAAAGCACTGTTGATTGAAAAATTGGCCATGAAATTGCAAACTTTGTTATTGTAGAGGATTTTGTCAAATTTCTCATGATATTTAATCTCTTTTTTGATAGATGTTGCAATATGTTGACATTCCTTGGATTCACGAGTGTTTTCTTTTTTCTCTCTAAGGACTGGAGGTGTTGGAAGCTTAGCCTTCTTATGTTTCTTGAAATTGGTCATGTCATGAAAAATCTGATTTTGGCTGACTAAATGAATGATCTAGGACAAATGATTCAAGGTTCCTGTGGAAGGTCAAATTTTAAATATCTCAGCAAATTTTGAAGCTCATTGTTTTAAAGAGGAGATGGCAGTCTCAGACGCAGCCGACAATCTTCGCAGATGGTGATCTATGTAGAAAGCGGATCCAGAGTGGAGACATCTGACTGCTAAGGAAATGTGTTGAAATTCTGAGAAGATTTTTGACCTTCAGTCTGATTTTGGGCAAATTTGTTCAATGGAAAGAACTGATTTCAGCACAGGCAAACTGAAAAATAATAGACATGTGTCTCAAAACAATCCAACAAGGGACAAAGCAACCTTGAGAGATACTAGCGAATGTGACATTATGAATCTTGCTTCAACTTTGTAATATCTTGTTTGTGTATGTTCAAGTGACTCTTTCAAGCCTCTTATGTTTTCACTTGGTCTAGCACAATGAAGACAGTTCAAACAGTAGCTACCTTAGGAATTTGGCTTCGCATGAAATATTATAGACCCATTTCTTGGTAGTTGTTCAGCTCACACAACATGTCACCCCTGGAAGGGTGCCCATGTTTTTTCCTTTTACCAGGTATTGTTGTTGTGCTATGAAGATCTCTTTCACAACATAATACCCTAGGACACATATGATGAGAATATTTGGGGGAGAATCTTCCCTCCCCTTACACTATAATAAGTCATCATTTGGAGGTGAATCAGGTAGGCTACTAATTTATAGTTTCTAGCAAGGTTTCGTGGCATCCCCGCAATCAGTTTGTACAGCGTGAGACACTTAAGTCTCTAGTTCAACCATGCCAATATACTGAGGATATTCACTCAGTATGGACTACCATTGAACACAACCCGCCCGAGCTTGAAGGGATAAAGAGAACCTTTGGGTCGCACTTTATTTCTATACCAGCCAAAGGGATTACCAGTTTGAGGTTGTCCTCTAAAGGGGAATTGAACCCTCTAGACATGCCTCTCTAGAAGCTTGATTAGGCTAAGCTTTCTCTTCACCCAAGATCCACAAAGGTGAGGGAGAGGATACAGATGTAACTTAATCATAGTGTCACTTATGTTAAAGGGTTTTAATCTAATGACATATAGCTCAAAAGAAGTGTTGAGAAACACTTCTTCAAACACACCAAGAAATATTCATTCCAAATTGAACCTATTAAAGAAACTATGTGTTTTTTTTTTTTTTACCTAAGCAAAAGACACAATAGTGTGATTAAACATACAAGTTTAATTTGTTTCCCACACAGAAAAGAGGAAAGCTTGGAAATGTGTGTTCATTTACCTTATGTCATTCAAGATTGATGAGGTTTATTCCTTTAACATTTAAGATTGAGTGATTTTTCATTTTAAACAACATGCATTCCAAGACAAATGATTAATCATACAAGTTCATTTTGATAATCTGTTAAATTCATTTAAGGAACCTGCATGAAATTTGTCAGTAGTTTGGAATTTCAGATATTAAACGCTGCAAAAAACCACAAAACTCAGAAAATGTGCAGCCGACAAAATGTCGCAGATGGTGATCTACGTAGACGACGATCTGCGGGAACAGTGAAAGACCTGCACAGATGGAAAAATACTAACAGTCAGATTCTGTTAAAAAAAAAAAACTTACTCAAACTTAAAAATAATACTTTTATAAAACTAGGTAGCATTTAACTCCTAAAAACTTTGTTACTGTCAGAAATTTGAGAGTTAAAAATTATAAAAGTTGACAAAAATTAATTTAAACCATAGTTTTTATAAGTCTTTTCTAAACAGGCAGAGACGGTGAAGTATAGGTGTAGACAACTGAGTTGCACAGACAACCGAGAAGTGGAGATGACAATCTATGGAAACGGTGACTCCAGAGCGGAGACAAGTCTGCGTGAAATTTTTCCAAACTGTGGAAAATCTACAAAAAATGTTAGAAAACAAGGGACATGGGTCCCACCAGGCATGCCAAAATGTACATACTAGAAACCTACCTATTGGGAGCACGCTTAGACATGCAAACGTTAGAGAAATAACAATCAATAAGTTACACTAACATGTCTAAAGCATACTACGCAAATAAGAAACTCCATCATGACCTCCGATGAGCTGAACAAGGGCACCCAAGACCTTGTTGATTTTCTCTTAGAGAGGTGTGTGGGTGTTCTCTCCCAACACAATATACTAATCCCACTATGATTGATTGGTGGATGAAACTAGAATGCAAACTAATGGATGGATGAAGAACTCAAGAACAAGTAAGAAGAACTTGTCTCAAGCCATTCATCATATGCATAAAAATGATGCAAACTATACTAAGAATGATATGAAAGATCTAATGAAAGGATACTAAACTCATTCCATTAATCCTAACATGTAATATCTAGATTCAACTATGAACTAAAAGCATGAACATGAACAATGAACTAAGAATTCTAAAGCTATTTTAACATGATAACAATGCATAAATTTGGAGATGATTTGCTCTTGACAAAGGCCTTTATTTATAATTTTTTGGAGGAGAGAGAGGGATTGGATGAGGTGGAGCTCATGTGGCATCCACATAGGTGCCACATGAGGGACACATAAGCCATGCAAGAGGCCCACTTTTCTAACACATGTGTGAGAAACTTTGGATGTGATGGGTCAAAGTGTACTTAAAGTACACATGTGAAGGATCTTGTAAGAGGTGTAAGAGTTTTAGTCCAATGAAACACTTTTAGAAAGTGTAAGAAGGTGTCATCATGGGTGTAAGAAATCTTGTTGGCACCAAATAAGGATTATTTGAAAAAGGCAATTTTTGAAAATTTGCTCACACATGTGTGAGCAAATAATTAGGACTAATTGGTGTAGGAATCTAGAAATTAGCCTAATTAACCTTAGTTAATTAGTGAATAGGTTTATTTGGTGAGAGTGATGTGAGGTAGGGTAGGATCTATGTTCAAATTAGCTTAATCTAAATTTAAAATTTAGATTAATTTGGTTTAGTATAATTAAGTCATGTGGAGGAAGAAATAAATTCAAAATTTATTTAAAGGGAATTAATGAGGGGTAATGTATTAAATAATATTTAATACATCAAAAGGGGTAGTATTTAACTTAAATTTAAATACTAAGGAAAGTGAATCATATTTAATTAAATAAATTCAATTAAATAGATAGGAGAATATAACAAATATAATTAATTAAAATTAACTATAATGTTATGGGAATATTAATTAAATTAATATAAGGACAATTTTGGACGTCTACAGATCCTGCAAAGATTGCAGTCATCACTACACTTCCAACACTAGTCAAGTAGAATGATGTTAGGAGTTTTCTTGGTCATGCTGGATACTACAGGTGATTCATTAAGGACTTCAGCCAACTTGTATCCCCATTGTATACCCTGTTGAAGAAAGAAGCTAAATTTGAATGGACAACTAATTGTGAACTGTCATTTCAACAGTTGAAAGATGTTTTGACTCAAACACCTATTCTTACAGGACCTGATTGGAAGCTGCCTTTTCTTATTCATACAGATGCATCAAGATATGCCATTGGGGTAGTGCTAGGCAAAAAGGAAGGTACATTTGAGCAATATATATATTGTATTAGTAAAAATCTGTAAGGTGCTGAACTAAACTATACTGTTATTGAAAAGGAATTACTACCAGTAATCCATGCACTTAATAAATTCAAACATTACATTACTGTTTATGAATTTTTTGTATACACTGACCATTCTACAATCAAATACTTAATGATAAAACCTACCATATCTGGTAGGTTATCAAGATAGTTACTCCTCATGCAGGAGTTTGATGTAACAATCATTGATAAACCAGGTAAGGCTAATGTGGTGGATGATCTCTTATCTAGATTACAAGTTCCAAATGATCTTGTAAAAATTGATGACAACTTCCCTGATGAGCACCTCTTATCTGTTAACACTTACAACCTATTGTATTCCTATATCACAAACTACCTTGCTATAGGAAGGACACCACCTAATTTATCCCCAAGAGAGCATAGACTTTTGGTTGAGAAAAGATTCTATTTCTCATGGATATTAGGATTTATGTTTTACATAGGTCCTAACCAGGTCACCCGCAGATGTGTCTGCAAAGATGAGACTTATGACATCCTTTGGGCATGTCATGATGAACCATGTGGTGGCCACTTTGTAGGGAAGAGGAAAACATACAAGATATTGACAATAGATTACTATTGGCCTACCCTACATAAATATTTAGCTAAGCATGCAAGGTACTGTGACCAATGCCAGTGTATGGGGCACCCAACCAAGTAAGATGAAATGCCCCTGCAGCCTCAAGTGGTGGTGACACCATTTGACAAATGGGGTATTGATTTCATGGGACCTATTGAGCCATCTTCTCATGGTAAGTCATATATCTTAGTATGCACTGATTATGAAACTAAATGGGTAGAAGCCAAAGAAATGAGGCATGCTATAGATCATAAGGTATTAGAATTCCTTTATGAATATATCTTTACCAGGTTTGGTGTACCTCGTGAGATAGTAACACACCAAGGTGCATAGTTTACTTCTAATCTTATAGTTGAGTTGATGCATGAGTACACAGTAAGGCATGGTAAATCTTCCCCATACCATCCTTAGGAAAATGGACGGGCATAAATAACAAATCAAGAGATTGAGTCAATCTTGACTAAAATAGTTGTTGTTCACAAGAAGGACTGGGCTACCCATCTTCCTAAAGCCATTTGGGCTTATCGAACAACTTGGAAAACAACAACTGGTTTTACTCCTTTTGAACTGGTTTATGGAAAATCTGCATCTATGCCTATTGAGTTTTAGTACAAAACTCTCAAGATGACATTGGAATTAGACATTAACCTTACCAGGGCATAAGAAGACAGGCTCCTATGGCTTAATGGACTAGATGAGTATCGAAAGTCTGCACTTCATAACACAGAATTGATTTAGAAGAAGTGAAAGAAGTGGCACAAAAAATTCATCAAGGATAAGAATTTTTCCATTGGTGATTGGGCCCTACTCTATGATTCACACTATCAGAATACCCTACGCAAATTTGAGATTTGATGGCTAGTCCCTTATGAAATAATCTTAGTTTTTTATAATGGAGCGGCTCAAATTTCCACCATTGATCCTATGCGATTCAAACTATTTGTGAACAAGCATCATCTCAAGATCTACCACAAGCCCGCAAGTTGAGAAGACTTCTTGTAGTAGTTCTAGCACACCGATTATAGCAGAAACATCTGGGTCTTCCACCTAGGTTTCCACTAATCCTTGATTTTTATCAATGATTCCATAATAAACATTACACTCCTAGTGAAATAAATCCTCCATAATTAAATTCACCTCACCTCCTCTCTCTACCATGTTCTTCCATACCATCGTATCACTCTATCAATGCATGTTGCATAATAAAACACTCTTCCTGTAGCACTCCACAGGTTAGTGACACATACCTTTGTTCGTACATTATTTTATTCATTTTTATTAGAATTTAGTGTTCTTTTTCTTTTT
The DNA here is from genome assembly GCA_018584345.1 of Thuja plicata. Classification (NCBI taxonomy): domain Eukaryota; kingdom Viridiplantae; phylum Streptophyta; class Pinopsida; order Cupressales; family Cupressaceae; genus Thuja; species Thuja plicata. The sequence goes on from MU225693.1 coordinate 1,208,076, forward strand.
TCTACTCTTGCATGCCATGGCCTAGTGGGACCCATGCCTTACACTTAGTTGGGGAGAGGGATTATTTAATATTTGTTTGCAAATTTTGAAATTAGAATGTGGAGGATGAAATTTATTTCTTGGCTTTTCAAGATGATCATCGTCATGTGTCAAGCCATCTGTCACCTAGTGATTACATCATCATGATTTGATGTGAAAGTAATTAAAAGTTTTAAAATCTGAAGTTCAATTAATGATGGTATTTTCACGATGTGTTTAGGGTGGTAGGCCTTAACACATATGAAAGTATTTATGAAATATCATCACTTTTAATTACTTCCAAATTGGAAGTAAATGATATTTTGTACTCCTATTTTCTCATCTACATTACCTTGAGTCTATTGCAATTTCCATTTTTTTAGGTTCTGTAGATCTTCTGTACAAAATTTTTTGCTAATAGCAATGGGAGGAGACCTTTAGAGGTATGACCTGATAGACCATGGAGTTCTACTTGGAGCACCATCCACCTATGAGAAATTCTGAAGAAGAGGATGGATGGATTACTATCTCAACCTTAATGGATTTAATGAAGATATTTCTCTACAATTTCTAAACATTTTGGGTAATGGGTTTGTAGTGGTAAAGGGGTTATGAATTGAGTTCATAGAGGATGTAGTGGAAGAGGTAACAAGAATGCCACAAGAAGGAGAAAAATGGTCCAAAGATATTAATTTATGCTTAGCTACGGCACAGTTCACCTTGCATGGTGATCCACAGTTAGACATTGATAAGAAGCAGGGTACCTTAATGGTGTCATTGCCCATGGAATACATGCAGCCAGCTATGTTCATCATATCATACTTCACCTGTGAAGGCCATTACAAATATCTCCATGTAATGCATTTCAAGATCTTGAGCACCCTCCACCATGACGATAGACCAGTAAATCTACCTAGCTTTTTATTTAACATTGTGAAAAAGATAGATTCTCTAGTTCAATAAGGAAAAGTTCAGTTTGTTTTCAATCATTGTTTAATCAAATTACTTTTAGAAAGGGAGTTAAATAAGAAATTGGTTGGGACTTGGGATGATTTTTTAGCAATGAATGAAGTGGTTCCTAGAGTGGTCATCCCTAGAGGCCAAGGTATAGGAAGAAGGGTTAACACAATAATGAAGGTTTGCAAGGTAGTTCAACAAAAAAAGTTCATTCCTGAAGCCTCTTCCTCTAAACCTAACCCATCTAGGAAAAGAGCTTGCAATAGTAGTACCCCTATTCCTAATAGGAAGAAAGCAAAAAGAAAGGAGACCAATAATACCCCACCTTCCATGAGAACTAGGTCTGATTTAGAAAAAGACAAGGGTAAACCCCTAGGATTAGAAGAGTTAATTCCAGAACAATAGCCACATGGCGATAGCACAACTGATGAAGCCTTTCCCTCTTTTGAGGAAGTGACGCCAGAAGAACCTCCTATAGAAACTATATACATTAAATTTGGCCTTCTTATTTAACCATACACTTCAACATGGTCATCGTTCACTAGTCGCATACAAGAATGGATATGAAGTTATCCATCTTGCATGCCTACATGAGTCAAATTGTTGCCTCCTATCTAGACAAGGTTTTTGAATAGCTCTCAGAATCGAGAGTCCAACAACCTAGACCAATCTAAGAATGGAGGATTTAATCTAGAAATGTAGTGCAATATTAATCTAGGAATGAAAGATTGCCAGATTAATCTAAGAAATAAGCATGAGATTAAGCTATGAAATGAACATGATAGTAAAATAGAAATAATATTAATCTAATAATTCTTCAAAGAAGCTAAACTAGACATGATTAATCTTAGAAAATGATATTAATCTATTGCATGAAAACTATTGAATATGAAAATGCAGCAGCGATTTGATGCAACAATAAATTATCCTCCTCTTTTTGAATGAGAAATGAGGTTCTTTTATAGGATGAGAGTCCAGTTAGAATGGAAAGTTTCCTTTGAGAGAACCAGTTAACACCTCAAAATCCAGTTCAGATTAGCAAGTTTCCTTTGAGAGAAAAAGTGAACAGTTGTCTTTTTGAGTGAAGGAAGTAGCTAACTGATTAGTTGCACTTTTGAATTTCAGTCAACTCAAAGTTTCCATTTCTGAACTGAAGTGAGGATTTTGGAGAGATTATTTGATTAAATAAATAGAATATGACCTCATAAATGTACTTTCTCAATTATTTGAATAATTAAATTCAATTATTGAAATGAGGATATTTATTTAATAATCAAATATTATTTAATTCCTTTTATGTATTTTAGCTAAAAGGGTGAATTTATTTTAATTAAAGTGCTAGGAGTTTGTAATTAAATTAATTTTTTCATAGGGTTTATTTAGCTAATTAGGAACTAAATATAGTATGTGATTAATGCAGATTTAGGGTTTTCTACATTTGACTCTCATGTCAAGTAGAGTCAGTCAAAACTTAGAATTGCCTAATACAATAGGACTTTGATGATTCAGAAGAATGACAAATGCAACAAAATTGGTTGTGATTGCAAGATGCCAATTTTGGGGTGTTACATTTTTCCCCTCTTTGAATTGATGTGCGAGTGGTGCATTAGATTCAAAGAAAAGTTTGATGTTTGAAGTATAGAAGAATAACTGAAATTGATTTCAAGAATTGATGATGTAAAGATTGATTGATGAAGATTTCAGAGCCATCTCCAGATCGAAGCTTGACTCTCAGGAATCCAGGTTAGATTTCCCTGATACCTAATAGAGATATCATCTTTCAAAACAATGTCCCTAGAACAAGGCTCAATCTTCAGGAGTCAGGGTTAGATTTATCTTATACCTGTTAAAAGAGCTTTCAAGGGTCATCTCCAGAACATAGCTTGACTCTCAGGAATCTGGGTTAGATTTCCCTAATACCTAATAATGAGATTTTGAGAACCATCTCTAGAATGGAGCTTGATCCTCGGGGATCTAAGTTAGATTACTTAGATACCTACTAGAGATGAAAAGATGTAAGGACCAGAGATGCCCCTCTTTGATGAGGAATTTTTTTTTAAAATTAAATCAGATTGAAATAGATAGAAGTGATTCAATAATGTAATCATCCTGCCCCCTCGGGAGAGAAATGGAAAGATGACATGTCAAAATGGTGATTGAAAGTGATAAATCACAGATAGATGTTGAATCAAAGGTCAAGAAGAAATCAAAATAGATTACAAAAGAATCTATAAGATGTGAGAGAATGTTGATTGGAGATGATTTTGACAAGAAAGCAATGTCAAAAAGTTGACTGCACAAGTATCTAATTGTGTCCGTTGCAAGATTTAAAATGCAATTTTGAGCTATATAGAAGTGTCAGAGTTTGATTTCGATCTCAAAAATGGAACACTTTTGAAAAATAGATTCAAGTTCAAAGAATTTGGAATTGAAGAGAGAGAGTGAGGATCAAACACTTGGGAAGTAGTGATGAAGCTATAATGGTGAAGAAGAACCCCTCATCATACAAATCAAGGAGAACACAATGAAGTGAACACCAAAACACTGTCTTAAATGCAAGTCTAGATTTAATGTGCAATCTTATGCTAGATTCAAATGAAAGTGAAATCCTATGCTAGATGCAATTGAAAGTGAAATCCTATGCTAGATGCAATGAAAGTGCAATCTTGTGCTAGATGCAGTGAAAGTGAAATCCTATTGTAATCACCTAAAAATGGTCTGATAGACCTAAAAGCCCTAATCTACAATTAAGTCCTCTAGGTCCTAACCAGGACTACCAATATCAAGCTAATCACAATTATATAATTAAACTAGATCGGTTTAAGTATATAATTCATCAAAAATCAATAGTCAAAGATCACTCATCAAGAGGCATCTATCAAAAGAAATTAATTCTTCAAATAACCTTGAATGAATTAAATCAAATCAAAAAATTAAATACATGGCTAAAGAAATCAATTAAAAGGAATTAATTAAATCAAATAATTAATATTCCTTCAACATGCCTCAAAGATAAAAGCCTCTAACCAATAGGAGGTAATCACTTGGATCAAGCAAGCTTCCATCTCAACCATCCCTCATGGATGCATCTCAACCACTCAATTCAAATTTGGATTTGAATCTTTCCCTCCAATAATTCTCTATAAAAAGTAGCCATTTTAAGCTTATTTGATATAGGAGAATAGGAATTTAAGCATAGAGATAATGTCAGTTTTGTTTTAGCTCATCTAGTTCATCATTTTTAGCATGCTAATCTAGTTCATTTGTATAATTTGATTCAAATTATGCATAATTGAACATGTTCTTCAGCATTTTAGGCATTTTTAGAATGAATCTTCCATTTCATGATTGTCATTATATGATCTAACATGCTTAATCTGAGAGCAATTTACAATTTAGAGTAGAATCTTCATGACTAGTTCAATTTCTCAAGGTTTTCTATGTTTTTCATTGATTTGATCTTGCTAACATTGGATATAATGAGTTATTGAATGTTTTTGTGCAGTATACTTGTAGATACATAATAACACATCACATTTTGGCACCCACCATGGGGCAGATTGCTCAAATTTTATGAAATGCTGCTCTCTGTTCTTAACATTTTAACAATTTGTAGGCAGTTTATCATTTTGGGTTTGAGTGATATTGTTTTTGGGATTGTTCTATCATCTTTGAGAATTCTTTTATTGTCTCCAGTGGTTTTAATATCATCTACAGATTCCATGGCATCATCTTTGGAAGGTAACAATTTGGCTTTAATGCATCTTTGCTAATTCCTTTATCATTTATGGAAAGCTTTATTGTTTAGAGTAAAAGGATTATCATTTATGGGATATGTTATCATTTGGGGTTAAATTGTTATCATTTCTGGGGTTTATCATTTTAGGTCTCTATAGTATCGTCTGGATTCCATAGAGTAAAATAACAGAGTTCTTTCATTGATTAATTTGATCGCTAACATGCTAACTTGGTTGTTTTCATGATTTTTATCATCTTTATAGTAGCCTAACATGTTTTGTAGGACGTTTGCCAAAGATTTCCATGGAGAGAAACTACTAACAAGTTTTTTGTAGGCAGCCAAATTGTGAAAATTCAAACACTTTGACACTTAATACAATTTTTGTGCATTTCCTAATTTGGATAGAGGATTATGCTCTTTTCCCTTTGGGAAAATCAGAAACTCAAACCCCAAATTATGCTTTGTACTAAAATTTAAGGAAATGAACAATTTTCTTTCATATGCAATGTGTTTTGTCAATTAATTTAGGCATCTTAACATTAAATTTAGGGTTAATTTTTTGTTTCATTAGAGGATTATGCTCTTTTCCCTTTGGGAAAATCAGAAACTCAAACGTGAAATAGAAGATTAATTCTTGATTTAAGGAAATGAACTTTGTTTAAAGTGCTTGATAGGAGAAAAATCTATTGAGTAGGAGAGTATGCTCTTTTCCCTTTGGGAAAATCATAAATCTAGACCTCTTTTCAATGCCAATCCTCTTTACTTGCTTTATCCTTTATTTGGGCCTACCACTGAGGAAAAAATCTCCCGGGATGACCCACATGAGAATAAGGTGTAAGCCACACCACTCTAACTCATGTTAAACAAATTTACTCTTTTGGGTTAAAGCCTGGGGAGTCGGATGTCATTTGAGCTTATACTCAGCTCACGTCTAACTTAAGGGCAACCTAACAGTCTGGATCATGTTTTTGTGATCCCTTTTTTCAAGACGCTCTATGGGGATATACGCCTCAATCATGCTTGCATGGATGTAGAGGATACAAATGAACTGAGAACCTTACTGAAAAATTTAGGATTAGAAGCTACCCAGATCACCCCCAAAAGGTGATAATCCTTGTGCAAGGAAAAAAGTAATTGCCCCAAGATACTTGTCATTGTGTGCTTGGTGATAGCCATATTCTAATTAGCAAATGGGTGTGTACCTAAGTTTATGAGAAAGTGATTTTCATTCTATGCCAATTTTGTAGGGATAGTGCATGTTTGTACCCTTATAATCACAAAATTTTCAAAAAAAAACAATCCTTATCAAAACCATGACAAAAACAACTTGCTTTGTGTGTGTGTCACTAAAATTTTCATAATTCAAAACACCTTGCAAGAAATCCAAAAATAGGTGACTCTATTCAAAAACAAGGGTTGGTTCCTTTGCACAAAAGTTCTCAAGAAATTACTCCAAAAGTTTCCTCAAAAACATTGGTCCTAAAGTATTGTTCTTAAGTTCTTGTTGTCTTATTTACTCAAAAACATTGGTCCTAAAGCATTGTCCTTAAGTTCTTGTTGTCTTTTTTATCAAAAACAAAGGTCATTTTGTGCAATTCATCTCAAAACTCACTTCAAAAGTGGAATTTCTAAAGTCATCTATTTCTAGTCCTAAATATCCAAAGTGCTCAAATCAAACCTTGGTTCCTACAAAATCAAACTATTTGCTATTAGTTTCAATCAACTCAAACTAATTTTTTAATTGGTCATATTAACCCTCTTTGTGTTTAAATATCATTATCAAGGTTAATCTAACCTTCATCAAGATCTCAAACATTATCAATTACATCAACAATTTTTCACCAACTTTGACCAATTGTAAAGCTAGTCTATCAAAAATTGAAACTATAGGTGATAGGTCACTATTCTTTGCTAATCAAGTATCATTTAATCCTACATGGAGTGGAAAAGAAGTGGATTTATTCAACACATAGACACTTCAAAACATTTTAGAATACACATTGAAGCACAACAACAATAAGAGTATGATCCTTTTTCAGCTCCTAGAGCAAGTGATTCAAAAACTACCAACAACACCAACAATACCAACAACAATAACAACAAAAACAAAATGGCTGGAATTGAAAATGAATGGGCTACTCAAACCAATAATTATGAAGAAATAACTGAGGAGTATATCCAAAAAGTCCAACAATATGCAAGATTCCAAAAAATCATGGAAAAAATCCTAATGGCGGATAAATGAAAATACTTCATGCATCTAGCTTCAACAGGGATAAAACTACCTCAAGATTTTGATGTGGAACAACTCAAAACATAAGAAGAAGAAAATCCTATGACTCTCCTTGTGAAATAAGTGGAATCTTTACAAAATCAACTTCTTGACCTGAAGAAATAAAAAGAAACCATACCAAAGAAATACTCTATGAGTACATTTTGTCCTCTGCCATTTGATCAAAGCTTACACATGCCAGCATTTCCACCAAATGTGGACATACCTAAATATGAAAAATATACAGGATGGATGGACCATCAAGATCACGTATGGGATTTCTATACCTTAAGCATGAAGTTCATTCATGAACAAACATATATTATGAGATTATTCCCTCACAGTTTGAGTGGACAAGCAACAGAATGGTTTTCTAAATTACCACATGGGATAAAAACTTTTGAAGAACTTGTAGAAAGATTTATGAAACACTATTCATACAACATTCAACATCCTATTACTATGATTGACTTGTGCAATGCCAAACAGCGAGTTGGTGAACCTTTTATATCTTTTCTACAAAGGTGGAGAAGACTTTTTGCACGGTATCCTTGATTAATTCCAGAAACAAAAATGATGGATATTTTCATAAACAACTTGGTCACAAAATTAAATCATTATATCCAATTTCAATGCATTCCAACATTTGACAAAATGATTGAGATAGGAATAAAAATTGAAGATACCTTGATAACGAAAGGTGTGTTAGTAATAACTGAGACGGGGGGGGGGTAAATTAGTGGCCTCAAATTATTATCCTTCAAACATTAACCATCAATAAAATAAACCTTAGATTATTAAGTCCCTACAAGATGCATGCCATGAAATACTTATAATGAATAATTGTCTGTCAGTTTTCCTTGTCTTTCCTTATTCTCCTTGATTATCGATAAGCAGTATAAATATTTACTGAAACGCAGTAAATATACAGAGTATACCAATCAACCTAGTGTTAACTATGTCAAATACAAAAAAATAAAGAAATGAACCATACACACATAACACATGAATTTTTAACGTGGAAACCCTATTAAGGGAAAAACCACTGGGACCGGTACCCCAAATTTTTACTCTTCTAAAGTGAGCCCTGTTAGGAGCCAACCATGTTAAAGATTACAAACACATTGTTAAGTGCAACCTTGTTAGAGGATTTTTTACATAGAGGTTGTCACTTAGTATCGGGCATCTATTGCTACCATCCTTGAATCAGCCTCCTTCTTAGACTGTCAATAGGTATCAGGCAAATCCAATGCTACTTTCATGAATCAACATTTTTGGCACTCCTTGGGATGTACCTCAATATATAGAAGACTGTTAAGTCCTTCTTTGTTAAGAGACTTGATGCCTCAATATTTAAACTGAAAACACTATGACCTATTTCTAATGCAACTTTGAATTGCATATTTTTAGATCTATTTAAGTACATTACCTCTCTGATCAATGTATCAATTCAATTATTTTTTCTCCACACTTTCTACTCTGTGATGATGTGCTTCATTGTTTATCAATGTCTATAGAATTCTTTAGCTCTCCTTCAACTTGATTGATTAGGAATGTATGAAGTTCTTCTTCATCAGTTTCTCTTCAGCATCCTCTTTTCATTCACTTCCCTTAATCCCCTTTTTGTGAATGTGATCATTCAAAAAATGAATTAAGCTTGTCTCTTATATAGACATGATTTTCACTTTTTCTTGACTCTTGATTCTTGGCGTGAAAAACAATCCAGCCAATTTGATTTAAAGCATAACTCCTGATTTATCTCGTAGTTATCTTCTTGCCAACTATACAAATTTTCTTTAAATCAACTACTTAACTCTGTTCAAATAAAACAACTAGTTGCCAGCTAGATATTTTTTCATTTTCTGAACTCTCTGTTCCATCAGTCAATTTTTCAATTAGTTGTCAGTGACAAGTGACAGTTCTATCAGCATGACTGCAGTTAGCTTTGGGATCTCCATCTGTTGGGTATCATTGGAATTTTTCTCGTAGAGAAACTCTATCTTCAACTCGTCGGGCATCCTGTGGTTTTTCTTTGTTGGGAAATACTATTTTCTACTTGTCGGGTATCACTGTGACTTTTCTTCTTTGAATTTACCGATGGTGTGCACTCCATCAGTGTTGTCTGTCACTTAGTGAATAATTGAATTTTATGCATTGCTTAAAGAATAATCTTTGTTCCATTGATTCTCTGAAGTCTTTGGAATTATATACATGACCGTACAAATGATATCAAGTTGACATCAAGGACAATACAAACCATTAACTGATTTAATTCCTTCCATTATCTTTCAACTTAACATTATCAAACATTCAATCAGTTACATGTCATCAATCTCTCCCTTTGGCATTGATGGCAACATTCTATATTATCACACTATATTATTTCTAATACAATATGAAATACAATCGTTGAGATTCATCAAACTACCAATCTTTCCTTTTTTTCAACCGATAAAATGTCTACTAAACTTTGGTAAGCTCTATTTTAGTTTAGATTTGATTCTTGCAGCTCTTTATCTTTTGATGTGTTGAGTCCTCTTCTTGTATCAATTTCTCTCTTTTAACTGTTCTCTTTTTTTGTGATGTCTTTTTCTCTTGTCAGCAACTAATCTTTCCATACAACTTTCTCTCCCTTAGGATCTGATCTCTCCCTATTGGAGTAATCTGATAATGGATAATCTCTCTTCCTTTTTCTTTGAAGAATGTGATAATATGGACAATCTCTCTCCCTTTAACAATAATTCCAAACAAATATTTTACAAATATCTAACATTCATGTCAAAAAATCTTTTCTTGTTCTATCCATAATATATTCCTTGAATTTCCCTTTTCCATCAGCAATACAACAATATGTTCTGGTGCTTAGTTCTTGTATATACCTGTCTATATATAGATGTATCTTTGAATTTCACATCTTTTCTTGCATCAACATGATTGATATTCTAAAATTATGTAGGCTGGTGCAGCCTTCAGTCATATTACTAACTGACAGACAAGGGTTTGACCCCTAGTCTCTTTCTCAAGTGCTCAAATGTATCCTTGGGTAGTGGCTTGGTGAAGATATCAACCAATTGTTCTTTTAATTGCACATACTCAAGTATCACCTCCTTTTCTTGAACTTGTTATCTCAAATAATGATACTTGATGGCAATGTGTTTAGTCTTGGAGTGCATGACTAGATTCTTGGAAATGTTTATTGCACTAGTGTTATCACAATAAATAATTACTGGTTCTAAGATCTTCATATTCATACCTTCCAATAACTATTTGATCCATGTAATATTTGAGCAATTTGCAGCAGCAATAACATATTCTACTTCTGCAATGGACTGAGAGATTCATCCTTGCTTTTTTCTAATCCATGTGACAAGTCTATCACCCATAAAGAATGCTCCTCCAGTTGTTCTCTATCGGTCATCAAGATTTCCAGCCCAATCAGCGTCGGTAAACACCTTAAGTTCAAATTTTCCTTCTCTTCTATACCATAAGCCAAATTCCTCAGTATTCTTTAGATATCTTAGAATTCTTTTCACAACAATCATATGTGATTCTCTAGGGTTAGCAAAAAATCTAGCAACAATTCCTACTACATGTGCAATATTTGGTCTAGTGTGTACACCATACATGAGTTTTTGAATCATTGATCTATACAAAGTCTGATTTACCTTTGTTTTCTTATCTTCCTTGGTTAACTTACATCCATTAGCCATCGGTGTTCCAACTAGTTTGGAATCTTCCATCTTGAATATTTTCAGGACCTCTTTGATGTATTTGGACTGTGTAATGAAAATAGCTTCACTTGGTTGAATGATCTATAGACTAAGAAAGAACTTGATCTCTCCAAACATAGACATCTCAAACTATTTTCTCATCTCATTAGCATGTGATTTGCATAGAATATCATTGCCTCCAAATATGATATCATCAACAAATATTTTAGAAATCAAAGTGTTAGCATTAGTATCTTCCTTCAAATAAAGATTATTGTTTTCACTAGTCCTTACAAATCCAATACTTATTAGATAGGAGTGAAGTCATTCATACCAAGATCTTGGAACTTGTTTCAATCCATACAAGGCTTTGTGAAGTCTACATACCATGTTTCTCTTGTCTGGATCGACAAACCCTTTTGGTTGCTCAATGTATACCTCTTCTTCAAGTATTCCATTTAGGAATGCTAACTTAACATCCATTTGATATACTTTGAATCCTTTGAATGTAGCATAAGGAAGAAATATTCATACTCCTTCTAGCCTAGAAATGGGTGCAAAGGTCTCTCCATAGTATATACCTTCCTCTTGTGCATACCCCTTGCATACTAGTCTTGCTTTGTTCCTTGTGACTTCTCCATTATCATTCAGCTTATTCCTAAATATCCATTTTGTACCAATGACATTCTTGTCATCTGGTCTTCACACAAGTGACCATGTCTTGTTATTGTTAATCTGTTCAATCTCATCATTCATGGCACTTATCCATTCCTAATTATCTAGTGCAGCATTGACAGATTTTGGCTCAAACTCATAAATTAAACAATTTGAGTTTAAAGACTTACTTCTTGTTCTTGTACTAGCTTCCGTATCTCCTATGATCTGGATCTCTGGATGGTTCCTTCTTACATATCTTGCAAGTACAAGTATAGCTCTTTGCATATCAGTTTGATCATTATTTTTTTCTTCATTCCATTCTTCATCACCTTGCACATTATTCTAATTATTATCCTGACCGTCGGTAACAATAGTCTGACCTTCAGTTAAAACATTCTGTTGTTCTGGAATTAAGCACTGTTTCTCAGGTAGAATGTTGAGTTCTTCATAGTATACAAACTTGTTTTAGTCCTCTGGTTCTTTTATGCTTTCCATCTCATTCTTTTCTACAAATTCATCTATCTTTACATTTGTACTTTCAACAATTTTGTTAGAAGCCTTGATGAGACATTTATAAGCTTTGTTTTTGGTGGAATACCCTAGAAAAATACCTTCATCACTCTTGGCATCAAGCTTTCCATTTCTATCATCCTTTAAGACATAACATTGACTACTAAAGATTTTGAAGTAACTTAAATTGGGTGTTTTACCATACCATAGCTCATAGGGTGTCTTCTTTGTGTCTTTCTATAATTGTACTCTATTAAGTGTGTAGACAGTACTACTGATAGCTTCCATCCAAAAGATTTGGGTAATTCCTTTCTCTATCATTAGTGTTCTAGCATAACCAACTATTGATCTGTTCCTTCTCTCAGAAATCCCATTTTTCTATGGTGTTCTTGGTGCATAAACCTATCTTTTTATACCATGCTCATTATAGAAATTAGTGAATTCATCCAATATAAATTCTCCTCCTCTATCTAATCTCAAACATTTCAAATCCTTACCACTTTGTTTCTCTACCATAGCCTTATACCATTTAAACATCTTGAATACATCAGATTTATCTTTAAGAAACATGACTATCATCATTCTAGAGTAATCATCAACAAAGAGAATAAAATATCTATCTCCATAATAGCTCTTTGTCCTCATTGTTCCACATAAATCAGTATGGACTAATTCTAGAATGTCATCAGATGTATGGGTTTCACTTTTGAAACTAGACTTAGTCATTTTAACTTTTTGACAATTCTTGCACATGATGTTGTCTAGCTTTGTCATCGTCAGTAATCCTCTTACATTTCTCCTTCTACTTATTTTCATCATGTTGTAAAAATTCACATGACATAATCTTTTGTGCCACAACCATATGTCTTCATTTCTAGTCATTAAGCAAGTGGTGTTGGTATCATTCAGATAGAATAAGTTACCTTTAGTTTGTTCACCGGTACCAATCAGATTTCCAGATTTGTTGAAGATCTTTTCCTTCTTATTTTCAAATGCAACTTTGTGAATTGAATTATTTAACTAAGACACACTCAATAGATTATAATTCAATCCATTTACCCAATAATAATTCTCACATTTTATCTAATTATTCAACATTATTGTTCCTCTACCTTCAACTGGACAAGGTGTATCATTTCCCATTCTTACTGATCCACCCTTGTAGTATTCAAAAGTCTCAAACTTTTGCTTATCACTAGTCATATGATGAGTGCAGCCACTATCTATGATCCAAACATCATTTTTGCTTATTTTAGATATGAGAGATATTTCTACATACCTATCTTCAATATCATCTGAATCTTCTTTTATAGCTATAAATACCATCTCGATGTCTTCATCAGGTTCCGTGTTAGTATTTTCATCTTTGCAAGCAGCTAGGTAGCTATCCTTCTTGCCTTTGTCATTGTAGTCTCAGTTATCTCTTCTTTCTGATTGTCGGTAACCTCTATAATACTTGTTATCACCTCTATCAGATGTCTTCTCAAAATATCTATCATTACTTTTGTCATCTTTTCTTCTGTTAGGACATCTTGCAGTAAAGTGTCCAATCTCTTTACAATTAAAACATACAAGTGGTAACTTGCCTTTGTATTTACCTTTGCCTCTCTGCATTCTTCTAGCCATAAGTGCTTCTATTTCATCTAGATCTTCTTCTTCACTTTCA
>MU225693.1:1221654-1232065 GCA_018584345.1 Thuja plicata
GTAACTTGCCTTTGTATTTACCTTTGCCTCTCTGCATTCTTCTAGCCATAAGTGCTTCTATTTCATCTAGATCTTCTTCTTCACTTTCACTTTCACTATCTCTTCTAGATGTGTGTCTATGACTTGAATTGCTTATTCTCATAGAAGACTTAAATGCAGACTCTAAGTTTGGTAAGACACTATTATCAAAGTTTTCATCTCAAATGAAATCAGTCTACCAATTAAACTATCTGGAGTAACTATATTATTTTCTACCACTCTCATTTCTTGAATGGCAGAAACTCTAATAGCATATACAGGCAATAAGGTTCTGAAGATTTTACTTATCACTATCTCCTCTTCTAGTACACCTCCAACTCCTCGTATAGCATTGACTACTTCTTTTATTCTTGTGTTGTACTATGTGATGTTTTCTCCTTCTTTCATTTTGAAATCATGAAATTTTCCTCTAAGGCTTTCTGCCTTAGCTCTCAGAACATTTGTATCACCTCCATGTACAAGCTTCAGTTTGTCCCACATCTTCTTTGCAGTTTTGCAATCCTTGACATCTTCAAATTCAGCATCAGAGAGTGAGGAAGAAAGTTCTATAACCATGCAATTGTGTTCATGTTTCTCTCTCAATTGATCTAGTGTAAATACTTTGATAGGAAACACATATTCAATATCTAGGAATTGAGTAACATAATTACAAATACCTGATAAGTGGAGTCTTATCTTGCTTTGCCATGAAGAAAAATTATCTTTGTTCAACTTGGGCACATCTCATCTATTCATCTTGTGATCTTTGAATTTGGTTTTGAAACCTTCCTTTCTAAGCACACAAGCTTTGATACCAATTGTTAGTAATAACTAAGAGGGAGGGGGGCTGAATCAGTGGTCTCAAATTATTATCCTTCAAACATCAACCACCAATCAAATAAACCTCAGATTATTAAGTCCCTACAAGATGCATGCCATGAAATACTTATAATGAATAATTGTCTATCAGTTTTCCTTGTCTGTCCTTGTTCTCCTTGATTACCAATAAGCAGTATAAATATTTACCGAAACTCAGTAAATATGCAGAGTATACCGATCAACCCAGTGTTAACTATGTCAGATACAAAACAATAAAGAAATGAAACATACACAAATAACACATGAATTTTTAACGTGTAAACCCTATTAAGGGAAAAACCACTGGGACCGGTATCCCAAATTTTCACTCTTCTAAAGTGAGCCCTGTTAGGAGCCAACCCTGTTAAAGGTTACAAACACACTGTTAAGTGAGACCTTGTTAGAGACTTAGTATTGGGCATCTATTGCTACCATCCTTGAATCAGCCTCCCTCTTAGACTGTCAATAGGTATCAGGAAAATCCAATGCTACTTTCATGAATAAACCTTTTTGGCACTCCTTGGGATGTACCTCAATATATAGAAGACTGTTAAGTCCTGCTCTATTAAGAGACTTGAGGCTTCAATAGTTAAACTGAAAACACTATGACCTTTTTCTAATGCAACTTTGAATTGTAGATTTTCAGATCTATTTAAGTATATTACCTGTCTGATCAATGTATCAATTCAATTCTTTTTACTCCACACTTTCTACTCTGTGATGTTGTGCTTCACTGTTCGTCGGTGTCTATAGAATTCTTTAGCTCTCCTTCAACTTGATTGATTAGGACTATATGAAGTTCTTCTTCATCAGTTTCTCTTCAGTATTCTCTTTTCATTCACTTCCCTTAATCCCCTTTTTGTGAATGTGATCATTCAAAAAATGAATTAAGCTTGTATCTTATATAGACATAATTTTCACTTTTTCTTGATTCTTGGCGTGAAAAACAATCCAGCCAATTTTATTTAAATAATAACTCCTAATTTATCTCATAGTTATCTTCTTGCCAACTGTACAAATCTTCTTTAAATCAACTACTTAACTCTGGTTGAATAAAACAAATAAAACAACCAACTAAGTCTATCTTTAGCTCTTGCCAGCTAGATATTTTATCATTTTCTGAGCTCTCTATTTCGTCAGTCAATTCTTCAGTTAGTTGTTGGTGACAACTGATAGTTCCATCGACATGACTCCAGTTAGCTTTGGGATCTCCATCTGTCGGGTATCATTGGAATTTTTCTCATCGAGAAACTCTGTCTTTAGCTTGTCAGGCATCTTGTGGTTTTTCTTCATCGGGCAACACTGTGTTCTGCTCATCGAGTATTACTATGACTTTTCTTCTTTGCCTTTACCGATGGTGTACAATCCGTTGGTGTTGTCTGTCACTTATTGAATACTTGAATTTTATGCATTGTTGAAAGAATAACCTTTGTTCCATTGATTCTCTAAAGTCTTTGGAATTATATACATGACCATACATATGATATCAAGTTGACATCAATGACCATACAAACCATTAACTGATTTAATGCCTTGCATTATCTTTCAACTTAACATTATCAAACATTCAATCAGTTACATGTCATCAAGGTGAAATTAAAATCTACAAATAAACCAAAGGGTCTTTCAATACAAACTACAATGGAAACCAAGATAAATCAAAATTTTGGAACAAGAATCAGAATGTTGTCAATGATGGAGTAGTAGATGCTCATAATGTAAAATTGCAACAATCGACATTCAATTTATCTACTACTCCTCCTAAGAATCCCACTATGACATATAATGTGTGGGTTAATCAAAACAACAATCAGCAAAAACCACCTTTTACATATGCTCCTAAATAGACATTTACACCGCTTGGGGAGTCTTTGGAACCAACATTACAAAATCTTGTCACTCACAAGGTGATTACATTACCAGAATCAAGACCATATGAACCACCAGTTAAGCCTAAATGGTGGAATGATGCACACTATTGTGAGTACTATAGAAACAAAGGGCATAGAACAAATGAGTGCATGAAACTAAAACATTTGTTACAAGACTTGATGGGCAATGAAGTCATTACAGTGGATGGTCACAAGACAAATGAAGATCATATGAATTTCCAATCACCTTTACCTAATTATGAGAAAGGAGAATCATCCAATTCAGAAGGTAATCAAGTGAACTAAGCATATCCTCAAGACAAAAATATCAACTTGCTAGAAGAGGCCGATCAAAGTGTCAATGTGATCATTATCAAGGAAAAACAAAAGGGTGAAGCTTCTAATGTAGTAACATGAGGACAAGCCAAGGTAGTCCTAAAAGGAGATTCTTCAAAACTTCCTATATCATCAAAACCTATAATAACCAAGAAAAATCCATCATCTTTCTCATCTAATTATATCTTGGTTGATTAGTTACAAAGAACTCCTACACAAATCTCAATTCTTGAATTGCTCAAACTCTCTCCATCACATAAAGAGATTTTGGAAAAAGCCTTGGTTGAAACAAATGTTCCTAACAATTTGGATATAGATAAATTTCAAACCATGGTGGGAAAATTGACTACCCCTCATTATTTATCCTTTTCTAAAGAGGATGAAAATTCCTTAAATCATCCTCATAAATTGCTGCTGCACATAGAAGTACTCATTCACAGACATCAAGTAAGATGAGTCTTGATAGATGGAGGAGTGGGTCTCAACATTTGGACTCTAGGTTTGATCAAAGAATTGGGTTTCTCAGATGAACATATTGATCCTAAGAAGAGAATAACTATAAATGCATATGATGATGAAGAAATATAATCCAAAGGGCTAGTTATGTTTCTAATAAGAGTAGGTCCTATAAAAATAAATGTAGTGTTCCAGGTACTTGATCTTAAACTATCTTACAATATTCTTTTGGGAAGACCTTGCATACACAAAATGCAAGCTATCCCCTCTACTTTTCATCAATGCTTGAAATTCACATATAATAAAGAGAAGAACACCATTCTAGCTGACACAAGCTAATTTCAATCTTGTAATAGTATACGTTAGTCAAATGAATGGATGGTTCCATATAACAAAGAAGCTTCTCAAGAATGAGTCCCAGAAAGTTCAATATCCACATTGATGCAAGAATTTGAAAAGAAACTAAATATACATGATACTGGCATGGGAGAATACAAGATTGATCAATTACTCTCTGTGATAGCATTACCCTTATCTCCAAGATCACAAGGGAGACCATCATCTTCTATAATGTCAGCAACACCTAAAGTGCAAACAAAATTCAATGGAACCTTTGTAAAAGGAAAATTGGTGGAAAAAGAAAAAGAGGATGCTGATGTGTTAAGTTGGTTATACAAAGACAAAGATGATTCTCATTAGGATATCAAGCATATTCAAATTAACACTCAACAATATGGGCGTGGTCTACGTATCATGCAAAAAATGGGATATCAAGGATAAGGACCTTTAGGAAACAATATAGAGGGTTTGGTTGAACCAATATTTACACAAATCAGAGATCCCAGAGACAAAACATGAATTGGATATTTTGAAGAATCAAAAATACCTCTCATTCAGGATGGGCCAATCTTTGATGAAGAAATGGAAGAATCAGAAGAAGAAATAGAATTCATACAACAGTCATATGAGAGGCTATTACATATTCATGATGACAATCCCTATTATCAAGGTGAAAGATATGTTCGTCCATTTTTAAATCAAACAAATGAGGACAAATATACAAGCATGCTCTTATTAGAGAATTTAAACATTAATGGTGTTCAAAATGCAATTCAAGAGCATCATTCTGATGACGAGACTGATACACAAGACAATCGTCATCCCAACTAGGGAGAAAGGGTCATGCCTACTGATGTTCTAGACACCAGTCAGTCCATGGAAATAGATTCTAATGACTATGAATGGGACTCATTCTATGATGTCAGTACCGTAGATATAGAGATAGAAGTCATTCATCAATATGCACCTCAGATGGAGAGAGGTGAAAGTTCCAATGCTACTGATCCTTCTAACAAGGACATAGACCCACAAGACATCGTGACGCCTAACATTATTGATACCGGTACATGACTATTGGTAAATTCTATAGAGTATCAACACATCTTGGTAAATGCATATCTTAATATAATAACACATGAAGGGGGCCAAAGCTTAGATATTCAACCATTCAAATTCAGGTCACAAAATATCAATGATGACTTGAGTGAGAATAGTGAGGATCTTCCTGGTTTAACCATTCTTTTGGAAGATACTATGATAGACCTTGTCGATCCATTTGAACGTGATGATTAAAATTCCATCCTACATCTTGACACTAGTGAAACTGACCCAAACAATGATCTTCAACTTGTGTATCCTGACTTAATTGACTAGACTCTATATGAACCCATGGATATACCTATATTTACCAACAACTATGATATCGCCTGTTACCTCAATGCAGTAGAACCTATCCCTTCTTTCACTAGGAATTCTAACGCTAGGGAGGATATCAAGTTTTCTAGTCACAAAAATAAAGAAAAAATTAATAAAAGATCTGAGGGTGAAAACCATTCTATGGCAGTCTCAAATCATGAAAAAGAAAGAATAAAAGACACATTTGATAGTGAAAACCTCATTAAGGCACTAAAGGGTGGGAAACTTGATATCCTTCTTGATCACTCTCAGGAACACTCTATGGTACTTATCAAACAAACTCAACCAATTAATCTTGGTACAAAGGAGAACCCACACATCATTCATATTGCTCAATCTCTATCTGTGGAAGAAAAGGAAGCATTTACACAGTTTTTCAAAGAAAAGAAGATCAATTTTGCATGGCCTTATTCTGACATGCCAGGGATTGATCCTAATTTGATTATGCACTATTTATCTATGGCTCCTAGGATAAAACCTATCAAATAGAAATTAAGAAAGATACATCCACACATTGCTCTTTTGGTAAAAGCAGAACTAGAAAAATTGTTGAAAGTAGGATTTATAAGAGCTATTGCATATGCCGCATGGATATCTAATATTGTGCCAGTATAAAAACATGATTAATCCATTAGAATCTACACTGACTTTTGAGATGTCAATAAAGTGTGTCCAAAATATGACTTTCCATTACCAAGTATTAATGTCATCATAGATCTTACAACTGGATATGAGATGTTGTCCTTAATGGATGGATTCTTTAGGTACAATCAAATAAAAATTACTCCAGAAGATCAAGATAAGACATCTTTTACTTGTCCATGGGGAAATTTATGTTGGAATGTCATGCCCTTTGGACTCAAAAATGTAGGAGAAAAATATCAAAGAGCAATGATAGCAATCTTTCATGATATGATGTACACAAATATGGAAGATTATGTGGATGAAACTTTAGGGAAATCTCATCATTGTGAAGATCATCTCCAAAATTTAGAAAAAATCTTAGATAGGATGGAGCAATTCAAGCTACACTTGAACCCAAAAAAGTGCACATTCAGGGTCACCTCTAGAAAATTGTTAGGGTACATAGTTTCTGCTAAAGGAATTAAAGTTGACTAAAAAAAGGTCAAAGCTATCATTGAGATGCCTCCACCTAGAAACATAAGTCAGGTGTGATCATTATAAGGGAAGTTATAATCAATTCGACAGTTCATTGCTCAATTAGTTAATAAAGCTCAACCATTCACTAAAATTATGCACAAAGGTATTACTCACAAGTGGGATGAAGCATGTGAAACATCATTTAATCAACTGAAGCAACATCTGGTGAACCCACCTATTATAGTGGCTCCAATCGTAGGAAAACCTTTGCTCCTATATATTTTAGCAACTAATACCTCACTGGGGGCACTATTGGCACAAGAAGATGAAATGGGAAAAGAACATGCAATCTATTACATCAAAAAAACATTGGTGCAATATGAACTTAATTACACACCAAGTGAAAAATTAGTACTAGCAGTGGTATTTGCATCTCAAAAATTTTGGCACTATATGATGGCACATTCAATCAAGTTGGTAGCTAAGATTGACCCGCTAAAATATCTCTTAAACAAAGCAACTTTAACTGGAAGATTGGCTAAGTGGATGATGATACTAAGCGAGTTTGGTATTGAATACGTTGAAAGAAAAGATATTAAAGGGAAAGTTATTGCAGATCAACTTGCAGATGCACCATTATCAGGTTATATCCCTTTGAATATTGATTTTCTAGATGAATCTATTCTCATACTTACAGAGCATACCTGGAAGATGTATTTTGATGGATCATTTACACAACATGGTGCTGGAGCGGGTATCGTATTCATATCACCTCAAGGATAAATTATACCAAAGGCATATAAGATTTTATTTTTGTGTACTAACAATATCACAGAATATGAGGCCTTAGTAAATGGACTCAAGATGGCACTAGAGTGGCAAATAACAATGCTACATGTTTATGGTGACTCCCAATTGGTCATAAAACAAATCACTGATGAATATCAGACTAAAGATGATAAGCTTGTGTCATACAAGAAAATGGTGGATGATTTGAAGTGGTACTTTGTTGGCATAACATTTGAACAAATTCCCAAGATAAAAAATCAAGCGGCTGATGCAATGGCTAATCTTATGTCTCTTATAGATTTATCTGAAATAAAGCACATTATGAATTCCTAGTGGAGGAGTTACCTTATCCCTCCTATAACTGTCCTGACTCAAAGTTAGTTTGTCAACTTATAGGTTGTGACTACCCTCACTATGGATCTATTTGAACCTATCTTGAAACCAATGTTTTACCTGAGGGTATATCCAAGAACCAAAAATGTAACCTTATTTGTCAAGCATCCAAACATGTAATCATCACAGACAATTTGTATCATAGAGGTTTTGATGGTACCTTACAAAGATGTTTAGATCTAGAAGAATCTAACAACACTTTACATGAAGTCCATGAAGGTATTTGTGGATCGCATTTGAATGGTCTTACCTTAGCTAAGAAACTCTAGCGTATTGGGTATTATTAGCCTAAAATGGAGAAAGACACTATCACATTTTCAAAATATTGCAAAAAGTGCCAAATACATGGCAATCTTATACATGCACTAGCAAGAGAATTTTTACCTTTTATCACACACTGGCCTTTTCAATAGTGGGCCTTTGATCTTATTGGTCAAATTTACCCATCATCCTCTAATGGTCACAAGTTTATTATTACAGCAACATAATATTTTACCAAGTGGGTTAAGGCTATACCCTTAATCACGACAATATGAAAACAAATCTCACTGTTTATCTAAACTACATCATTTGTCGGTATGGTCTTCCTTCATCAATTGTGACAGATAATGGCAAACAGTTCAAAAACAAGGATGTGACAGAACTTTGCATCAAGTTCCAAATTACCCAGCATTTCTCCTCTAAATATTATCCTCATGGAAATGGACAGGTAGATGCTAGCAATAAGAATATTCTCAATATTCTCATTCGCACTGTCAATGGTTCTGGTAAAGATTGGCATGTTCAGATCAATCCAGCTTTGTGGGCCTATAGAACAAGTATCAAAATGCCAACAGGAGCTACTCCTTACTATTTGGTTTACGGTGCTGAAGTAGTTCTTCCAATTGAGGTAGAAATTCCATCATTAAGGGTTTCTTTAAAAGGAATAATTGTAACACCCAAAAATTGGCATCTTGCAACCCTAACCAATTTTGTTGCATCTGTCATTCTTTTGAATCATCAAAGTCCTATTATAGTAGGCAATTCTAAGTTTTGACTGACTCTACTCGACCTAAGTGTCAAATACATAAAACCCTAAATCTGCATTAATCATACATTATTGTTGATGTTTGTAGCTTCGATCAGATAAAATCAATGAGATATTAATATTATGAGAATAGATTAACTTATGCATATAATATATATGATAATAATAATAGATATTATTATTATATATTAATGTATTTACATACAATCATAATTGAGAAAATTAATCTATTATCATATTATTAATATAAATAACTATTGAAATTGATTTGATCGAATGACATCATATTATTCATTATATAAATATCTAAATTGATAATATTGTTATATTATTCTACATTATATATATGCATATTAATATATATAAAATAATGATATTATTATATATATATATTAATATACATATACAATGTATAATGTATATTATATTTGATAAAATAATAATATTATGGATCGAATTAACAATTATATAAACAAATATATTATTAATCGATGGATATACAAAGACCGATTAACATCGGTTATGGAAATAATTATCTATACCGATATGCTATTGGTTATAGATTTGTTAACTATACCGATATGATATTGGTTATGGATTTATACCGATTCATTTGTATCAGTTAATACTTGACATTGCATCGGTTAACATATACCGATCAATTAGTATTGTGATCAGTCACATTAAACCTGTGATATTTTGTTATAAGGAGGCATGTTAATATAGGGACATGTCTCCTCACAGAGACATGTCTCTATACTAACTTGACTCCATTATATATGCTCATTCGTAGATCAAACAAAGACAAGTATATACGGAAAAATGATACATGTCTTATTTATCAAGTCAGCATAATATTAAGATTAATATATTTATATATATATATAGTGGTTATATATATTATATATATTAAGATTATATAAGAAAATTTAAAAGCCATATATTCTGATCTAAAATTAACATGGTATCAGAGCGAGGTTCCTTCATTAAAGCCTAACTGCTTGGAGGAAGATCCGATTAAACTAAATGAAGATCAAGATCAGATTTTTGGAAGTGACATACTTATAGAATGGAAAATGGAATGAGACTCAAAGACATACTTGAAAGTGCCTCCGATTTTGAATTGTGGAAACTTTGAATGATGTCTGTATTAAGGAAGAATGAGCTAAAGACATAATGGAAAATCATCGTAAACCTAATGCAAATTGATGAGCAGAGTTAATGGGAAAACCTTAGACAAGGAGTAAGTGCTCATGCCAAACTCTCCAAATTTGATCAACTGCATTCAGAAGAGTATAAAGGAATCATGAAAACCAAGAAGAGTAGACACCTTATGATTGAGAGGGAGTTCACTGAACACTTCTAAGGTAAAGTTGACATGATTATTGATTATTATACTAATGTTATTTTATAACTATATGGTCCCTGTGAAAATCATAAGGAAGTGACTGTAATCACCTAAAAATGGTCATGATCGAACAAAAAGTGCATGCTAAAAGTGGCCTCTATTTATCAGATCACTTCAACATGGTCATTACTCTTTAGTTGCATACAGGAATGAATATGGATTCATTCATCCTGCATGTATGAAAGAATCGACCTGTTTCCTTCTAGAAGGAAGGAGTATGAGATTGATCTTAGGTCATTGCAAGCTTAGTGACTACACTGAAGACCTAAACAAAGGATTTAATCTATATTCTGAAAGTAAAATGCTCTGATTAATCTAAATGAGTGCAAATTTGATGTTAACCCAAGATAATTAAATTCAATTTTTAGGCACCAATTGAAGTGTGATGGATTAATTTTA
>MU225693.1:1264967-1298732 GCA_018584345.1 Thuja plicata
TACAATGCAACTAATCTATGAAAGGAAAGAACAAGTGTTACCAAGCCTTCCTATTTAGACTATGTGAGATTATTCTATTGCATAAAAGGAAACTAAGCTATGAAATGAAACTATGAATGCTATAACAGTGCAACTATGAAAGCAAATATGAAAACTATGCGAAATGCAACAAAGATCTTCAAAGCTTGGATGTAGAATGTCTTCAAAGAGCTCCAAATGACCTAGAAAACTTGTAGCATAACTTTAGCATGAAGAACTAAAATATGAAAATGAAGGAGAGAGCTCTCCTTTTATAAGAAATGAGATGAAATGGACCATTGAGATTAAAAAGCAAAAGTCTTAATCAAGGGTGGAGAAAAAAAGAAGCTTGAACCTTGTGCACAAATATCCTCCAATAAGAAAATTAGAGTTGACTTTTGTGTCCCACATAAGACAAAAAGTTCTTTTTCCCTTTTTATAAAATAAGAATAATGCTTTATTTGTGCAACATAGGATAAGAAGAAAAGTGGAGATTTTTTATTTAAATAAAAGATGAGGAAATTCATTTTAATTAAATAAAGGCTTAGGCTAAAATGATTTTATTATTTAATCAAAAGAGATTTTTTAATTAATTAAAAGAGAGCATGTTCTCTTAATTAAATAATATTTTTATTTTTATTTTTTCTCTTTTAAATTAAATAAGGCTCAAACCTTAGAAAATATTAAATTGATTATGATTTGATCAAGGAAATTGATATAATTGATATTGTTGATATTTGAAAATATTGATTCAAGGATTTGATAAATTGAGAAATGGGGCCCAAAGTTTAGGCGACCATTTTAGGGTGCATACAACTTTTAGTTACCTGTCAAGACACCAACTCACATGGATTGAAACTAGTCATACTCTCAGGACAACCCTCTTAGTCTAGGGGCACTATCCTATTACCTATTGAGGATCTACTTCGTGACAGTAGCAGTGGTTCTTATTGTGACTGCCTACTGTCTCTTAGCTTATACTGAGTTCTCTCCCCTTGAGAATCTCCCTAACATCAGTCACTAGTGGTTCTCACCATGTCTACCTACTGATGTCTAGCTAGTACTATGATCTTTCAAATTTGAGGATCTCTCCCACATCAATCACTAGCAGTTCTCACTGCGTCTGTCTACTATTGTTGTACTATTGAGATTTCTCGCATTTATTACAGTTGGAGTTATACTCAATGCTCTATCTATCGATACTCAGTCTTGACAATTCTTTGCTTTAGTTTGTGCATAGCTTTCGGTCACTTTTGTGACACTTTGGTTCCTTTCTGAACTCTCTTGACTTGATACTGATTCAGTGCCATATGCCTAGGGGCAATCAAATCTAGTTTTTCCTCACAACATACATAAATTCAGTCATCATTACTTGGGGGCATGGGTCCCCCATTTGATCACATCTTTGGTTTACACCCGAGTTAGTAATCTTTTCACATTTGCATGACAACTAGCTATTGACACAAACTGGTGTTTTTCAACACCACCATAAACAGTGTTTTTCAACACTATGTTTGGACACATCTGTGTTTTTTCAACACACATTGGATATCTCAAACGTAAACATATATCGATGATAATCAAACACAATGCACTCACAAGCACAATGGTATTTTTCAACACCCTCTACACATACATATTCAAAAACTTTGAAACTAGCTGAGCTATGATTGAATCTTTCTTTGTATGTTGTTGGTTCTTATGGATTTCATTGATATTTTCTTTTTCTACTACTTGTTGGTGTAGTCTTGATGATCTGGAAACATCAAATAAATAGGGTGTATGTGATAAGAGCTCCCACACCAAGGTGGAAAAGCCTCACATCCCTCGATCTTGTTTATTTGTACACCATGGTGAGGTCGGTACTATCTCCTTGACTATTATTGTCCTGTTTGTTTACACATGATTGCAATCATGGTTATCTAAGATTGAAATGCCTTGATACTTGTGTACTCTTGCAACATCAATTGGAAACAATGTTCAGGTCATCTTGGCTTTTGTGCCCTGATGCTTATGTTCATTTCCCATATCTTATCCGATGAAAGTCATATTCATATTCTTATGGTTACAGTGACACCAGTAAGGATTGTATCAACTTCAATGTTCCAAAAATGCTCAATGATGATGATTATATGATGGGTCTCACAACCATGTCCTAGGTATTGCATCTAGCATAGGATTGCATTTTCATTCTAGACTTGTATTATGATAGCAATTCAATGTTCACTTTCATTACGTTCTCCTGGATTTGTACATTGAGGAGTTCTTCTTCACCATTTTGGCTTCATCACTACTGCCCAAATATTTGATCCTCTCTCTCACTCTTCAATTCCTAATGCTTTGAACTGGAATCTAATTTTCAAAAGTGCTTTTTTTGGGATCAAAATTGAAATCTGACACTCCTATATCGCTCAAAATCGCATTTTAAAATTTTTGAGACCGACGTGATCAGATGCTTGTGCAGTCAACTTTCTGACGTCGCTTTCTTATCAGAATCATATCTAATCAACATTTTCTCAAGTCTTCAACTCTTTTCATCAAAAGTCAACTCTAGTCAACTCTGGTCAATTTTGGTCAACCCTAGTCAAACTTGCTCAACCAGACCTCAAAATACTCAAAATTGCTTCTGAATCTTCCAAATTCTTCTATAATCTATTTTGAGTTCTTCTTGATCTCCAATTTAGCATCTATCTATGATTTCTCGCTCTCCATCATCATTATGACGTGTCATCTTTCTATTTCACTCCCTAGGGGGCAGGATGATAACATCATTGAATCTATTTTAATCAATTTGATTTGATTTTCAAAAGTCCTCATTGTTAGGGGCATCTCATCACTTGGGGCATGTTCAGTTTTCATACTTCATAGTAAAAAATGGATACTCCACAATCAATAGGGGCATCTTTGTTCCTTACGTCTCATCATCTATTAGGTATCGGGGCAATCTAACCTAGATCCCTGAGGATCAAGCTTCATTCTAGAGATGATTCTAGAAATCTCAATCTATTAAGTATCTGAGAAATCTAACTCAGATTCTTGAGGGTCAAGCTTCATTCTGAAGATGATTCTCGAAAACTCATCTATTAGGAATTGGGGCAATCTAACCCTGACTCCTAAAAATCAAGCTCCATTTTGGAGATGATTCTAAAACTCGATCTAACTAGTGTCTGGGCAGTCTAACCTAGATATTGGGGGACTAAGCTTCATTATGGAGATAGTCCTAAAAATTTCTATTGACTATCTTTTTATGGATAGGTATCAGGGCAATCTAACCCTGACTCCTGAAGGTTGAGCCTTGTTCTGGGGACAATCTTTTGAAAGATATCAATATATTAGGTATCCAAGCAATATAACTTAGATCCCTAAGGATCAAGCTTCATTCTAGAGATGATTCTCAAAATCTTAATCTATTAGGTATTGGGGCAATCTAACCCTAACTCCTAAAGGCTAAGCCTCATTCTGGGGAGAGTATTTTGAAATATATCAATCTATTAGGTATCTGAGAAATCTAACTCAGATCCCTGAGGATCAAGCTTAGTTCTAGAGATGATTCTTGAAATATTAATCTATTAGATATCTAAGCAATCTAACTTAGATCATTGAGGATCAAGCTTCTTTCTAGAGATAATTCTCAAAATATTAATCTATTAGGTATCGGGGCAATCTAATCCGGATCCCTGAGGATCAAGCTTCGTTCTTGAGATGACCCTCAAAAACTCTACTTGACCGGTGTCTTGTCAATCTAACCTAGACTTCATAGATTTCAACTTTGTCTTGGAGATGGCTTTGAAATCTTCATTGATCAATCTTTGCATCATCAATTTTTGAAATCTATTCTTCTGTGCTTCAGACTATTCTTTGAATCAATGCATTCTTCGTACATCAATTCAAAGAAGGGCAAAATGTAACACCTCAAAATTGGCATCTTGCAACCCTAACCAATTTTGTTGCATCTGTCATTCTTCTAAATCATCAAAGTCCTATTGTACTAGGCAATTCTGATTTTTGACTGACTCTACTCGACCTAAGTGTCAAATGCAAAAAATTCTAAATCTATATTAATACATTATATTTAATTCCTAAAATATCAATTAGCTAAACAAACCTTATGATTGAATTAATTTAATTATGAAGTCCTAGCACTTTAATTAAATTAAATTCACCCCTTTTAGCTAAAACACATAAAAAAAGAATTAAATAATATTTAATTATTGAATAAATATCCTCATTTCAATAATTGAATTTAATTATTCAGATAATTGAGAAAAACACATTTATGAGGTCATATTCTATTTTATTAATTAAATATTCTCTCAAAAATCTTCTCTCCTATTCAAAAATAGAAGTTTTGAATTAACTGTGCTTTAAAGAGAAATAAAACGGTTAAAATCAAAAGAAAATAGTTAAAAACAAAGAGAAAACAATTCATTGTTTTCTTTTAAAGGAATCTTGCTAATTTGAACTGGCTTTTCTATCTGTTTTATTTCAAAAAGGAAACTTTCTATTCTGTGCAGACTCTCAGTCTATAAAAGAGCTCCCATTTCTCATTCAAACCCCCCAATCATTTTTATGCATTGTTAGAATAATGAATTAGTACTACATTTTATCATCTCATTTCTAGTTAAAATCTCTCATTTGCAATAGATTAATGTCAATTTCTTAGATTAAATGCATTTCAATCATGTCTTAGTTTAATCTCATTTCAATTCTTAGAATAATCTTGCATCTTTCAATATCATTAAGATTAATCTTGCATTACATTGCATCATATTCATAGAGAAAATCCTTCATTCTTAGATTGGTCTATGGTTGTGAGACTCTCATTCTGAGAGCTATTCGAAACCCCATCTAGATAGAAGGAAACAGGTCGAATCATACATGTATGCAAGATGAATAAGTCATATTTACTTCTATATGTGGCTGATAAACAAGGACTATGTTGAAGTGTATGGTTGAATAACATGGCCAAATTTAACATATACACTAATCACAGATGAGGACTACAGACTCTCACGCCTACAACATCTAGAACTGTTGGTTGAGAAACGTCAAGATGTCTTTGAACATTTACAAGGATATCAAAAGAGAATGGCAAAAGGCTATAATAAAAAGATCAAACCTTATGAGTTTCAAGTGGGTGATTTAGTGCTACATGAAAATACTAAGAATCAACAATAGAGAATAAAGAAGGGCAAGTTTGAACCTAACTGGTTAGGGCCTTTCATAATCACCACAGTATTTGGATCTAGAGCTTATCAGCTAGCTACCACAGAAGGAGACACACTTCCTGATCCAATCAACACAAATCATCTAAAGAGGTTCTATGCTTAAGTTGTTGTCACAGCTATGTACAGTGGAAAAGACTCTAAAATTTTCAAAAACAGTGGAAAATTTCTAAAAATGATTGTCTTGGTGAAAACCTAGAAAACAAGCGCTTGGACAGTGATAAAAAAATAATAAAAAGAGAAAATAACAAAAAAATAAAAAAAATAAAAATTGTGCCTTCATGAAAACCTAGTAAATAGGCACCTTGGTAGAAAAAATAGCATTCCTATGAATGGTCAAACCCTGGTACACAGGAGCTATTTCCTCAGCTCGCTGCTTTGTCTATCAAAGCTTGGATAACTATTTAGTAAGAACTTCAAGACCTTTGAGCTAACACAAGATAGAATGCGTTCCTAGCGATTGACTCTATCATTTACCTATCACTTTACCATGGTTTGAAATCTAATCTTATCCTTCTTAAAACTGTTTCAAGGAAAGAAATTCACCAACGGTATTTCTCAATACCACATCAATTAACCAAAAGTGTTTCTCAACACCACCCCAGTTAAACAACCAAACAAAGGTATTTTTCAATACCACTGATCAAGTCACATCTCATATCAACAAACAAAAATAGTGTTTCTTAAACACTCATCCTGTTATCAACATGATCATATTGAGTCTATCAATCAGAATCACAAGCACAAAAATGATCAGTCCTGTCCTATGCTTGCATGGATTTTGACTCCTAAGTAACTCTATCATGTACTCGTACTAGAGACACACTAAAAGGGTTGGGATACTTTTCTTTGCATGACTGTTTGTTCTTTATCAGATTTTTCTTATTATACTTCTCTCAAATGTTTTAATGATAATCTACTGAGTTAGAAACATAAGGATAGGGGGTATGATATTTTCTTTGATTTTTTCTTGTGATTGATATGGGTTTTTAACAAGGTCTATGATGAAAAAATTAAAGCTACATGAACGGCTTTGATTCTGAGACCAAAGAAAACACTTATGTTAGTTTGGGTTGCTATCTTTTATCAATTGTTGATTATCATATTTCTGAAAATGTTCCATGAGTCTTTGTACTAGAACATTGAAGAAATCATATGGTATTTTATTTTGTTTGTTAAATTCAATTGATACTTAGGACATCATTATCTACTATATCTTGATGCTTGTGTCAAATTGCAATATCAAAATTAAACTCAAATTTGTATTCATATCATCAGAGTAAATTAATTATCCATGGTGGTTGTACTAAAATCAAACATTTTACATAGGTCATATTCATATTATCATAGTCACTTAAGCACTAGTGATGATTGTATGTACTTATATCCGAGAAAAGTGATATTCATACTAACATGATTACTTGTATATTAGTGTTGGTTGTGTCAAAAATGGGGTACACAAAAAGCTTAATGATGAAATGAAAGCATAAAATGAAGGACATGAAAATGGAAGCTGCATCTGCATTTGCATTTTAGAATTGCATTTCATTCTAGAAGTTGCATATCTCTTATATCAGGTGATGCTAAGAAAGGCTATCATAACACACATTCAAAAGAGGGAAAGACAAATTTCAAACATTCAAAGATATCATCTCTTATGATTGAGCATTTTAAATCACTGAAATAAAAAAAAAAAATTCATCATTTTGCATCTCCATTGCATAAACATTAAACTTCATACATATGCATCCATAACATTAATGTAACATCATATCTATGCATCAAAAATGACAAAAATAAAATACATCCATACATTTGTATCCAAAGCATACTAAAATAAAAGAGCATACTCATAGCATAATCATAATCATCTCATCAAGCATAAAATGTCAGTGATAAAAGATACAATGATATCAAAACATGAGAATGTCATCACATATCAAATAATGTGCATGAAATACATCATCCAAAAATTGAGAAAAAATGGTGCTAGATCACATATACATCAATAAATCATCATACAAAATGTAGTAGCTCATAATCAATCAAGACCAACTAGCAATGTCATCCCCTGGTGGTCCATGTGGAGGAGCATCTGATCTACTTGGTACACCACCCTCTGACTATGTTGTGGCTCAAGAAAAGGGAGTGACTCTAGCAGCAGGATCTGGTACTTTTAAAAAATAAGCTGCCTGAAAATAGGATGCTCTACTACACTATGCTGCAACATCTCTCTATGCAACATCCAAAGCTCTGTCCCTATCATCTAGCTGAGCCTGTAAAACTTAATCTATACGAATATGTAACTAGCCTCTCTCTATGAAGACATGTGATCATCGATGCATCTGTAGTACCTTGTACTAGTACACCTATAGGTCTAGGCCTTGGTGCCTATACACCTGAAGGAACTGTAGGACCTGTACTTGGCTGAGGAGGAGGAATACTCATCTATGGTATACTTTGTGCACCTGGTTGGATATATGTACTAACTAATCTAGTAACCCTCACCTGAGAAGGAATCTGTGAAGTAGTCACTCGAGTGGAATCAAACACCTGTGCCGAGGCAACCTGTGTAACAGGAATCTGGGAAGAAGATGGAATATGAGAAGAAGAAGGAATCTGAGAGGATGAAGGAACCTATCTTGTACTTAGTATCAATGAAGAAGATGGTGCCTGTGTAGTCACTGGTGGCATCGATCCAGCAATACAAACTCTGACCTATCTCTGCTGATTACCATGACCTCTGCCAACACTATCATCACTACTACTAGAACATCTGTGAGAGGGAGCCTTGATGGCCCCACCACCTTTGTCATCATCCCCTCCATCATCACCCTAATCTACCATAGCAGGAACTACCTCATCAAGAGAGGTCAATCGAGGGAATGGATGTTGTGCAAAATATACTACAAAATTAGGAGTCATAACCTCATCTACAACATCTGGAGCTAGTGCCCATATCACAGGAGCTAGTCGCTAATGATCAAGAACACCATCCTCATAAACCAACCGGGGTCCCCACTATGTCTTATCATCTTGAGTCCTAGCATATGCTGCCATACCCTAGGGCATGGGTTGTGTAATGCCAAACTATTGTAAGACACAAGTAACCAAGAATCTCTCAACAATATATATAGTATGACCAATCAAGTATCTCTCTGTATAGACAAAAGGCATCTCTTGTCTGTCACTCCTCACAATCTAAGTAAGGACATTAGATGAAAACTGTCATATCATCTAATTCTCACCTCCAATACTCTAAGTTGTGTAGGCAGGGCTGCACCATATCTCCAACATACATGTACACATAAGGAAGTCCATCCTGTCGAGATCTAGCCACTATTGGCCGTGTAACAGGAATGTGCTCCCAGGCCCATATCTATAGAAGTATCAATCCCATAGAAAATGATTTATCATGACAGTAGACCACCTGATGCAAATCATGGTATAAGTTTGCAAGAAGATAGGTACCCCAGGCTAGTCTATGGGGACTCTGTGTCAGATCCTCCAATAATCTGCCCCATCCAACTAAAAAGCCCTGTGCACTCCTATTAGGAACAAAGAATCCACCAATAAGACCAACTTGTACTCTTGGTAATGCAAGGCCCTATCTCTCTAATCTCTCCCATGTAATGTGATGCTCTACAACTAATGGATCCTAAAATACTTGTATACAGGTGTCTATACATGCTTGGCCTGTAGGATCATAATAAGGTAACTCACCTATCACACGTATGTGGAGAATATACCATACATCCTCTGGCATCACTAAAATCTCACTAGTAGGCACCTGGAATGTGTTATGTTCTGAGTGCCATCTCTCTATCAAGGCAGTCAGTAAACCTTAGTTTACTATATACTCAGGCATCTCTAAAAGGTATCCCAGACCACAACGGAATATGTCTCAGTGATCCTCAATAGATAACCAGTCAGTCAACAACAACACATGAGGATATGGTGCTCATGCTTGTAAGGTGCCGGGATCTCTCTACAAAAGGGTAAAAACATGATAGAATTAGAATTGGGGCAAATTGGGATGTGCAAAATAGATATGCTCTGCAAATAGCTATTTTAACAGGTTCAAATAGACTAAGGCATTCATATTTTCTAAAATTTTGGACTTAAACTCTAGATTTTGGGCTCACTATCCCGAAAATGATATTCCAGCAGCTAAAAATTCTATTTTACTAAAAATGATGTTTGTTTTACCAAAAATGATGCAAATTCGTGGAAATGATACCAGAAACATGGGAAATTCTAAAACAAAAACTGGAAATGATGCATAACGATAAATGATAAAATGAAAATGGTAGACGATATGGTAAAGATAGAAAATAATAAAATATGCGGGAAATGCTATTTTAATTATAAAAAATGATATTTTGTTGAAATCAAAGAAAAGCATTTAAAAACAAAGAAAGAACATGCATGAAATTCAAAAATTCAAAGTGGGATTTTGATGACATACCACTGGTGGGTAGTGGGCAAGTCTCTGGTGTCGTCGGATGAGCTCGAATCGATGATCATGCAGGGGAATTGACACCTTCTCTCTCTGAGCTCTGCAAATCTCTATCAGTGAATAGTTCAAATGAATAGTAATTTTGAATTATTACCCTATTTTAATTTCATTTTTGAGGTAATTAATTTCAAATTTTTAACCACACACTATTCTTTCTCTATTGCACCTTTTTTGCTCTAACTTCGTCCTACAGAGTCTGATTTTGACCAAATGAAAAGCAGTATTTTCATGGTTCTGACCACTATATTTTCTATTGGAATCAAAATCTTCATTCCAAGCTTACCATTCTCATCTATATGTTTTTATCTAGAAATCAACCCAATTTCACGTCCATTTTGATTCAATTACAAGTCAAGTTAGATTTCTAATATCATTGTTAGCATGCTAATCTAGCTCATTTGTATAATTTGATTCAAATTGTGCATAATTGAACATGTTCTTGAGCATTTTAGGCATTTTTAGAATGAATCTTCCATTTCATGATTGTCATTCTATGATCTAACATGCTTAATCTGAGAGCAATTTTCAATTTAGAGTAGAATCTTCATGACTAGGAAGCAATAATTCAATTTCTCAAGGTTTTCTATGTTTTTCATTGATTTAATCTTGCTAACCTTAGATATAATGAGTTATTGAGTGTTTGTATGAAGTATACTTACAGATACATAATAACACATCACACCTATGCTGGATGCAATCCCTAGGACATGGTTGTTGGACCCATTGGAATAGTTATCATCATAGAGAATTTTTGTAACATCAAAGTCTATACAATCCTTACTGGTGCCACCACGACCATAAGGATATAAATATGACTTTCATCAAATTAAATATGGGAAACTAACATAAGCATCAAGGCATAAAAGTCGAGATGACCTGAACATTGTTTCCAGTTTTGATAGAGAAAGAGCACACCAGTATCGAGGCATTCAAAGATAACATAACCATGAGTGTGTGCTTGTGTAAACAATAAAATAAATAATAAACAAGGAGATAGTACCAACCTCACCTTGGTGTACAAATAAACAAGATCGAGGGATGTGAGGCTTTTCCACCTTAATGCAGAAGCTCTTATCACATACACCCTGGTTATTTGATGTTGTCAGATCATCGGGACCACAAAAAAAAGTAGACAAAGAAAATATCAATGAAATCCATGAGAATAGATAGTATACAAAGAAAGATTCAATCATAGCTCAGCCAGTTTCAAAGTTTTCAGATGTGTATAGGTATAGGGGTGTTGAGAAACACCATTGTGCTTGTGAGTGTTGTGTATTTGATAGCTATCGAGAGATGTTTACATTTGTGTTATCCAATGTGTGTTTAGAAACACAGATGTATCCAAAGAGAGTGTTGAAAAAAACTATTGAGTGTGGTGTTGAGAAATACATGTTGGTATCATTAGAGTGTTGTCCTTTATAATAGACAAGATTACTAATTCTAGTGCAATAAAAAGGTATGAGCTAATTTGGGGGCCTATACCCCTAGTAAGATTTTGAGAACCATCTCCATAATGGAGATTGACCCTTAGGGATCTGAGTTAGGTTGCTCAGATACCTAACAATGAGATTTTGAGAACCATCTCCAGAATGAAGCTTGATCCTTAGGGATCTGAGTTAGATTGCCCACATACCTACCAATGAGGCAATCTGATTGGGGAACCATGCCCCTAGTAGCAAACAATGATGACTAACTTGACTCATACTGCGAGGAAAAAATTGAGTTGATTACCCCCAAGATTATGACTCTAGATTAGTGTCAAGTCAGGAGGGTTTATAGAGGAACCAAAGTGTCAAAAAAGTGACTGAAAGCTATTTACAAGTGGAAGAAAATAATTTCCAAGACAAAGCGCGGAGTACCACTTTAATGCCAATGGATTGACGTAAAATTATGGATGTGTGTTGTTTTGCAAGAAATCTCAATAGTACAACAATAGTAGACAGACACAATGAGAACCACTGGTGACTGAAGCAAGATATATTCTCAAGTAGAGAGATCATAGGATAAGCTGGACATCAAGATGCAGCCATAGTGAGAACCACTGGTGACTGATGCAAAGGAGATTCTCAAGTAGAGGGATCTCAGTAATAGCTAAGCGATAGTAGGCAGACACAGTGAGAACCACTGGTGACTGATGTAAGGGAGATTCTAAAGGAGAGAGATCTTAGTATAAGCAAAGTGATAGTAGGAAGATGCAGTGAGAACCACTGGTGAATTTTTCAAAATAGATCCCAAAAAGTGATAGGACAGTGCCCCCTAGACCAGGATGGTTGCCCCTAGAGTATGACCAGTTTCAATTGAGTTTTCAAGGGTCATCTTTAGAATGGATCTTGACTCTCAGGAATCCAAGTTAGCTTGCCTAGACACCTACTAGATTATCACCTATCAAAAGATTGTCCCTAGAACGAGGCTCAATCTTTAGGAGTCAGGGTTAGATTGCCCCAATACTTGTTCATTGAAAGTTAGTCAGTGGAGGTTTTTTCATTTTTATTTTTATTTTTTTGGTAGATGCATCAAAGTTTCTATTGCTATGTTTTCACCAAGATGACCATTTTTCAGGACTTTTTACACTTTTTAGATTTTTTAGATTATTGATCTCAAGCAAGATCACATTGGTTTTCCCCCAATGTCTAGTAAGGCGGAGGACATTAGAGATGGATTAGAAAGCTGATGGATGAGGTGAATAGACAATCATCGATGAAGAGGGTGAATGCAACTCTCAAGGATAGTCTCTTCAAGATTACCCAAGCTAGGGAAAAATGAATATATCAATATAGGCTCATGGAGTGGTGCTAGATAGCATATAGGATGGTGACCAGATGTCATGAAATCACGTGGTCCAAAAGAGTGGACATGTCAAGAGACTTTTGATAAATTGTTTTCACATAGTTTTTGTTCTTCATTTTGATCAAGACCAAGCGGTCAATTAGATAGGATAGAGCTATGATAGCACAATTGGGATAAGGGGTGATGGAGATATAAGTAAATGTTTTGGATTATGGAGAAAAGGATGCTCAAAGATTAGAAGGATAGGCTTCGGATAAGAAAGATGATGATAGGGTGTCATGGATGAGAGCAAGTGAATACCCTGATGGAAAGGGAAATGTATGGAAAGAGGCATGATACTCATGGATAGGCTCAACCTTGTCAATATCACCAAAAGGAACATGGATGCACATGAGCTAGATATATGTAAGATATGATGGATAAGATGACATGGAAGGAACTTGCCCCCAAGTGAAGAGTGCAAGTAGGATGAATTATGCATGATGCTTGTTTACTAGGTTTTCATCATGGCACTTATCCATGGCACCAAAAGAAGTGGTTGTCACCATAGGATGAATTGATTTATCTTTACTTTTGCTACCAAGGTACTTGTTTACTAGGTTTTCACCAAGGCACTTTTTCTTTATTTCTTTTTTTTTTGTATTTTTTATTTTATGGAGGAACTGTCACTTCTTGCTTGTTAGATAGTGCTCCTTTGAAAGATATGCTATTATAGGCCAAGACCGCTGAAAGTATGCTCAAAGATGTTGATAGGGTGATGGTAGCCAAGGATTTATGCGATAGATTGGATAAGAGGAATAGAACAATATGTGATAGATGGGTAAGAGGTAGGTGTAGGATATTGGATAGGATATGGTGGTAAGATCAACATTGACACACCCCTTGAAGTGTAGTGGACAAATGGAGGAAAAGTGTGTGAAATGGATTTAGGTTTTGATATGGATCTTGGTACACAAGGACCCAAGATGGATGAAGATGTATTCAAAAAAATGGATTTTGGGACATGAGGACCCAGAATAGGTTTAGGAGATGAAAAATGTTTGAAAGGAGACGTAGTGGAAGCCTTTGGAAGCTTGGATGCCAATTCTAATTTTTATTTTGGGTTGAAGTCTTTTAAGAGTGACTTGGGAATACACACAGCTTGTGATTTTCTTTTTGTGTCCAATTTCTTTAGAATAGACTTGGGAATCCACATAGCTCTTGATTTTATTTTTCATTTGGATGATTTAGAATGCAATTCATCCATGATGGATTTAGGAACCCATAGTTTCTTTGTTTTTATTCTTTTCTTAGTGGACCCTTGTGGTCTCTTGAATATTTCCTTTTTCTTTATAGTCACATGTCGATTAGATGGGATATAGTGATCTTCATATGTACGTGGATTCTTGTATTTTTGATATTTTTGTTCCACATCCAAATTGCTTCCAAAAGACTTAGGAATTGTGGATGAATAGGGTCAATATGACTGGTTCATATATATGGGTTGATAAGGAGAATTCAAGGATGCATGTCTTTATTGATCTTGATAGGAGATAGGATAAGTGGATGATAAGCTAGTAGTCAGAGGCATGTTAGATGGAGGGACATAAGGACCCAATATAGATGGCAGGTTTGAAATTTTTAGCTTTGGAATATGAGGACCAAAGATGGATTTGGATTATATTGAAGGATAATTATTACATTTGAATAGAGGGATATAAGGTGTTTAAGGGATATCAACATCTTTAGAGTGATCTACATGACCAAGGATCTTCTCTATAGAACTCATATGTATATCAATAGGAGCATGAGTGGCTTTAATAGGATCAATTGAAGCTTTATGTGATTTATCATTATGCAAGATATTTAGAGGAATGATGGTTTTTGGATATGGAATAATATGAAAAGGGGATGATGGGATGCTCTAATCTTGACAAGGATCTTCAGATGGTGCACAAAGGGTATCTTTCTCTTGATTTTCAATAGGCCCATTAGAGATGGTGGAAAAGATATCTTGATCTTTCTTGGGAGATGGAAGGATATCATCTTCAAAGATGTGGAAGGGGATGAGAGGATCATCATGAGACGCTTGAGATATGTGACTTTGGTCAACCATTGGATAAGGATGGATGGTGTCTTGATCTTGATCATTACTGATATTTGTTTCTTCACACTTTGGATTGTCTCCTTGACATGGAGTCACTTCTAAGGACAAGGTAGGAGCATTGTATTGCATGAAGGATTCTTGAAAAACTAATGAAGTATCATTTTGAGTAGGCATGCTAAACATTGAATCATATGAAAGCTTTAGTTCTATGATCTTTGAAGCCTGAGAAAGGCTTGCATTTGTATGTTGATTATCTTGGATCTCTTTTAGAGGTAGTCCTTGAGGGTAGACATAGTTAGCATTAGGCTCAGTTCTTGATAGAGATGATGAAACTTTAGGAGATGGAGGAATGATGGAAGAAGTAGATGTGATATGGGAACCATTGCTAGACATGGATTCCTAATATTGATCATGCTTGAGATGAGTATCTTCACTAGATGATTCATTAAGATTTTCCACTTTGATTATACCATCATCTATGAGATCTTGGATTTTATGTTTCAAATACATGCAAGATGATTTTTTATGCTTGTCATGTTGATGATATGCACAATAGGGACTCAAGAATTTGAATCCACATGATGTGGCTAGAGGCAATGTGATGAGATTATGCTCAAGAAGTGCTTCCAATGCTGACTTATAAGATTGTCCCAAAGGAGTAAAGCTTCTCTCTGAAGGATAATTAGACACTTCTTGACTTTAAATATACTTCTTTTGTGGATAGAAAATACTTTCATCTGATTCTATCATAGTTTCCTCTACATTCTCTTGATCAAAGATAGGATGATCATAAAATTGTTCTTGATCAAAGATGGGATCGTCATAAAACTATTCTTGATCAAAGATGGGATTATCATTCCAAAATTTATCCCTATTGGAAGGAAGTGTGTATATGTGAGAATCATGATCAAATAGAAAAGGGTGGGTTGATCTTAATAAGGATTCGTTATATGAAGTATCATTTTCCTTCTTGTTCAATTCCTGAAGTTCAACTTTCAAAGATTCAAGTTGTTTTGATAAAGTTGCCATACGAATCTCTTCTTTGATTTTAGACATTATAAGATTGTCTTGATGCACTTGCTTAGAATATTGAAGAAGGTATGATGAATCAATTGATTGACTGACAGGTGCTAAAGTGATATCTAAAGTGCTGATTAAGTCCAAGACCAAAGGACAAAGGAGATAGTGTCCAACTGAGATATAGATAGCAATGACTCCAATCTTGAGTCAAGGTTGACGAACCTGCTTTTGCAACTCAAGATAAGGACAGTTTAGACAAAGATGATAAGATTGAAATAGATAATGGGTCACTTGGACTAGCACAAAAAATTCAGATTGCAATACAACAAGTGAGTCAGGCTGTCAAAAAATTGCAGTCAAAGACAGACTAATAGTGATGTTGATGAGAATGTAGATTTTGTAA
Organism: Thuja plicata; assembly: GCA_018584345.1. Classification (NCBI taxonomy): domain Eukaryota; kingdom Viridiplantae; phylum Streptophyta; class Pinopsida; order Cupressales; family Cupressaceae; genus Thuja; species Thuja plicata. The sequence continues at coordinate 1,281,026 of MU225693.1, forward strand.
AAATTTAGACAGAACTTCACAATAGAATAGCAATTGGACAACAAGCTGATAGATTATCAGTTTTTGATAGTAGATATAGAAACTTAGACAAGAGTTGATAGCTAACACCTAAAAGTGCAAATTTTGAAGCTGAATGATCAGTTTGATGTTTGATTTGAATGTTTGTATGTCTTTTTGTTTTGATGCTTCACCCACACAAGACACATCAAGCAGAATGTTTGGTGTAAAAAAAATAGAGACACCACAATCCTAGGTAAGCCAGGGCAATATCTGTTGAATTCCCACTTGAACTAAAGTTCAGCTATGCCTACTCATAGTGGACAAATTAGAAGCTTGGAGGCACGGGCTCCTCCTTATAGGGCACCCACTTCTCAGGCACACCAAGCTTCAAATCCCAAGGGTAATGACTTCCCAAGGGACTGTTGTCTCTACTAAGAGCCATGAAATTGTGGGACATCTTAGTTAGTCTCTGACCTTTTGTACCAACAGATAGAGGGATTTTGGTTACTAGAATAGAGTGTGTAGTCAAGGCATCCATTCAGGTGGTTATACTTATGGCAGATTAGCTCCATTATGGAGGCCTCCTAGCCTACATAAGTTATGTTCTATAGGTTTTAACACACGACAAGGGTACTGAGGGAGATCTTCTTCCTGGTATAACACAATCAACACCTATTCACTATGACACTAACCACAATGACATTTTTTATATACTAGTTTGGAAGAGCTTGGCTTTAGCATATTACCAGTTGGGCAATCCACTCTCACCAGCTCTGTTAAATCTCTTGGGAGGTAGCCACACTAAAGGATTTGTATGGATTTCTCTTTCACCCAAGATTCACAAAGGCGAGGGAAGAGGATACGTCCATGAAATTCCTTGGGTTTAGAAAACTAGAAGACACTTCAGACACATAAGAAAATGACAATAATGTTTCTAGATTTCTGATCATCCCAAAAGGGTGAGAGCATAATTTTGTCACATTATTGTCATCCCTAAAATACCAAATAGAAGTTCATTTTAAAAATTCTTGCATGTGCATTCCTATTTTAACAAAACAAAAACAAAATGCAAGCACAATGTTTAGCATTCTATCGATCTAGGAATGAAAGATTGCGAGATTAATCTAAGAAATAAGCATGAGATTAAGCTATGAAATGAACATGATAGTAAGCTAGAAATAAGATTAATCTAAGAATGCTTGAAAGAAGCTAAACTAGACATGATTAATATTTGAAAATGATATTAGTCTATTGCATGAAAACTATTGAATTTGAAAATGCAGCAGCAATTCGATGCAACAATGAATTCTCCTCTTTTTGAATGAGAAATGAGGAAGTTATTTTATAGATTGAGATTCCATTTAGAATAAAAAGTTTCCTTTGAGAGAAATAGTTAACTTATTGAAATCCAATTGAGAATAACAATTTTCTTTTGAGAGAAACAGTCAACTGTTGTCTTTTTAAGTTTAACTAATTTGTTTCTCTTTTAAATCACAGTTAACTCAAAGCTTCTATTTCTTAACTGGAGAGAAGATTTTGGAGAGAATATTTAATTAAATAAATATAATATGACCTCATAAATGTATTTCCTCAATTATTTGAACAATTAAATTCAACTATTGAAATGAGGATAAATATTATTGAATTCCTTTTTAAGTGTTTTAGCTAAAAGGGTGAATTTAATTTAATTAAAGTTCTAGGAATTTATAATTAAATTAATTCGATCATAGGGTTTATTTAGCCAATTATAATTGATATTTAGGAATTAATATAATATGTGATTAATGCAGATTTAGGATTTTCTACATTTGACACTAAGGTCAAGTAGAGTGAGTCGAGACTCAGAATTGCCTAGTACAATAGGACTTTGATGATTCAGAAGAATGAAAAATGCAACAAAATTGGTTAGGGTTGCAAGATTCCCATTTTGGGGTGTTACAAAAACTACAAAGGAGGTGCCCACCAATAGGAAGAAATGCAAAGATCTTCTTTGTTCTTCCCAAACCCCTGCCAGGAAGAGTGCAAGACTTTCTGCCAATGTCAGCAGAGATGACAAGTCTCCTATTCAATTTGTGGATATAGAATCATCTAAGTCTATAGAGAATTCCTCTTCTGAGGCAAAGGTTCAGAAAAGTACAGATAGTGACACCATTTCCCACCATACAAATTTTGAAACAACAGCTAATCCTAATATTGATTACATCCTCATAGATAGTGATAGGAATTCTGAGGAGGTAGAGGAATTTTCCAATGGCTCTATTGGGAAAGATAATGTTGATAATTTAGAAAACCTACCTGATGATGAATTCTCCACAATTAATGAGTATATTGTTGAAATAGTGTTAGAAAAAGTAAGCAAGGATGGGTTAGATGCACTAGCTAAAGAAGTTGAATCCTATCAAAAGGATAACGCAATAAACACTCTTGTTGCATGGAAAGGGGAAACTTCCACCCAGAGTGAGGCAGTAAAAACCCCTCATCCTATAGTAGGATGGATTGATATCCTTAACCAGGGACCCATGCCACCTCCCAAATTATCTACACCATTAGCAGCAAGGTTGAGCTTGTACCAGAATTTTGTATGGGAAAAGGGCACAATGCAATTTAGAAAAGGAAAATATTTTTTAGAACCATTGATGAGAAAGCTCATCAATTAGATCAAAAAAAAATTAGATTACAGTATTGGAAAGATAGGCTAAGTAGATTATAGAGTTGATTCCTGAAGAAATGGCATGCAGGTCACCATCTCCACTCTATGCACTATTCCTCAAGGAAAAATTTGTTAATTTTAAATTAACCAGGATTGTAGAGAGACTGAATGATTTTGTCTCAACACCTCATGAATTCTATGATGCATTTTAGTTAGCTCCCATGGCTATAATTTTTTTTATGTGAATTCTATTTAAATAATCTTGTTGTACCCAATGACAGGGACTAGAATTGACTATTGTATGTGGGAGATGTTCAATTAAGAGTAGTGATGTCTTGGATGCAAAATGAGATAAGAAGGGAACAACAAGCCTTGCCATATAGAAATAGTGAAATTGATACACCTTTGCTAATGCGGCCTGAAGTTCATTATTCCAAAAAAACTTTTCTTCACTAGCTCTCGGTCACTATGAACCTAAGTGGAGCTAGCAAGGTCCATCTAGTCAGAGAACAAGCATATATAGATTGGGAACTGTATTCATCACAGAATATTGAGGCTGCAATCTCTGCTCCCAGGCATAGATGGGTAAGGATGTCACATGATCTGAAGTTTCATGAACCTCATTCTCCATAGAACTTAACTCTTACCACTCATCGAGTTCCATGGTATATAATGTTGGGCAGGACACTGCGCAATTATTGGATTCCATTAAGGTTCCAACTGCCTATTCTCCTGTAGCATTTGTTAGCAGTAAAAGAAAGTGTAGAAGAGCATGATATGGCTAAACAAGTGCAGAGGTGGGAACGCCTTCAAGAAAATCATGGGTATTTCAGCCATATTGTTGATGAGTCAAGAGAAAAGACTACCAGTGACCTAAGGCTCCGAGCTAAGATACGCAACTTAATGATTCTTGGGGACCAGTAATAGGATAGTTAGGGGGAATGATGGGCCTCCTTAAAGGCCATCTTTTCAAATTCCTTTTATTTTCTTTCCAGTAGTTTACTTGCAGAACAGATACTTAAACTTATGGTTTTATATGTATATTTTGTATATGTAAGGATATAAGTATTAGAATGGATGAAATAGTTATATGCTAATGAATGATCCTATTTCCTTTTCTATGTTTGTTGGTAGTTTCCTTCCTGTAGCCATGTGCCTTGCAAGAGTATTGATTAGAATCTAACACTTCTTTCATGATATTAATGATGAAAATATGTATGTCTCAGAGGTTGTGTGTGCATTGATTATGTTACAGGGATCATGAGATACACTTAAATAGATAAAGCACACATGGTATTTTATGAGACTTAAGTGGTTTGAAAATTAACAAAGAAATAGAACCTTCCAAGAAGGGTTTAAGGTTTTTCTTACCAACGACTAGAAATTTTGAATTTAGGGTTTAATCATAAGGAAATGACAAGAGATAACAAAGTTTTCAATACTTAAAGAAGATTTTCTCATAGAGACTTAGGGTTTCAGACCATAGATCATAAGAACAACTGTACAGACATGGAACCAAGTGCAAAAATTTGCAAGTGCTAACAGGGAGTTCACCCTATTTCTTATGTTACAGAATTATTTTTTGAATCCTATATAAAGAAATCATTTATCATTCAAAAAGTCTAAGTTACAAGTTACATCATTCCAACTGACAAAGAATCTTCATATTTGAATATAGGGAGTAATAATCTTCAACAACCTACATTCAAGTATGATTTCTTGATCTATTGTTTTCTTATATCTTGTCATGTTACTACATCAACACTTGAAGAACTTATCTAAAGAGCATTGCAATACCACCGTTACCAATCCTAAGGTATAATTTTATCAATTCAACATTTCATTTATGATTTAGCCTCTCCCCTACTAGGGGTAAGCTCTCTTTATCATCATCGTAATTGTTTTCAAGGTTGGAACACTAACATGAGATTTGACTTAAGCAAGCCCAAGGATACAACATTATTATTTCTACCTCTTTTTGTGTGTGCAAGTAAAAATTCAATGAATGCAACTTGAAAATTTGTGTAAAGTAGATTAAGACAAGAAATGTTAGATTTTTAAGAAGCTAAAACCCCTAGACTATGCAAATTTTCTCTAATATCCAATAATTTTAGGCTGATTTTTGGAGAGACGGATCTATAGAACCCTCTAATCACAAATCTAAGATAATTTTTTCACAAGGACACCTCCAAGACTAGGGAGCCTAGCACCACTACTCCCACACTTTTGGCTCCATATTAAAACCATAGGTTCCTCTCTACATCTCATTTCCAAATTTGAGCTTTTGTGATGGTTTATTGTTCTATATTTCACAATTTATATTAAAATTTATTAATTTCATATCACTTTACCTGGATCTTCCATTTGCATATCAAATTCATATAAAATCAAACACATCTTACAAAGAAAATAATTAATAAAAGTTTTCAACTCTCCTTTTGAACTAAAGTTGAACCTTATTGATTGTTCCCTAATAAATAAATAAATAAATAAACAAAAATGAAAATAGTGAATAAATAAGATTTTAGTTTGCATCCTAAACTAAACCTATTTCCACCCCTCCTTTGGTATTATAAACTATATTACATTTTCCTACCATGACTAGCTACCTTGAAGACCAAACTAAACCAACAAAAGTCATAAATTAACTCCAAAATTAAGTAACATCGATTTGACCATACTCAATTTAATAAGAGATTAGAAACATGGTAGGTTTCTTAGGTTATATAGACCAAGCTGCCTCAACTTAGGTTATTAGAAACATATATAAAGGTAGTCAGACTATCAACTTCATTGGCATTCTACAGTTAGAATTTTGACATTCTATAGCACTCATTATTGTTAACATTTGGCCATGTTTATTATGTAGAGATTGATCTACAATATCAACTTCAATTTGTTGAGTATTATAAGATATGTATAAAAGAGGATAAATAAATTCATTCCTCTTATTCATCTTTCTCCCATTTATTCCTCTTTCTTAAATTTACAACGCTTATGGTGTTGATTCATTCAATATATTTGAGAGCCCTTTACCAAGATCAATAAATTCTATCAAATGCATTTATATTTTTCCCACCAAACATACGTTAATAAAAAAAATTGTTAAGATGATGTCCATTCTTAATGGTAGAGCAGTATCAAAATAAATTGTTAAGATGATGTCCATTATTCATGGTAGAGAAGTCAATTGCAATCTGTGATGAAGTTCTTGATCTCTTATATATATTTTTCAATGAATAGGTCATTCCCATTAATACATAATTAAAATTACACTATTCACAAAAAGGAGGAGGAAGACATATAGTCACTCTACGAGAGTAACATGGGCAGTATCTAGAAAGCCAGCTAAAAATATAAATAGAAACAACAATAATAAAACATATCATTAAGTGGATAAATTAGTGCTTGCAAAAGGTAGAGGATCACGATCATCCTTCTTTTTACATACATCAGTAGGATTAGGATTGGGTTCTGGAACAGACCATCCTTCCTTTGTGTTTTCTTCTTCTTCATTTTCCTTTCTACTTAGATAAATTTCTAGATCTATCCGAAGGAGCCACTTGGAAGAATTGTGCCACCCAGAATCAGTACTAGATCCCTACCAACTAGTTTCAATAGGAGTGGAGGGCACCATATTGTCTGTAGGCCAACTAGAAGCTAAGCCACCATGGGTGGAAAAGATGAGTAGAAATTTTTAAAATTTCCTCCCTCACCAAAAGGTCAGCAAGGGGCCTAGGAGCATAGCATATGTGAGTGGTGGGAAAAAGATCTACAACCATGTTGATGGTCATAGGGCGAAGAATACTCATCGGAAGTAGAAATATCTAATGACACTCTGGAAACTGTACAAGGGGAATTGCCCCAATTCTGAAGTAACTCTTACATGTGGGCCACCTCAAGGGTCACCTTGTTAGCTTGTACTTGAATCTGCATCATGGCATTATTACATATACAAGATTGTGTATAAAGTAACATTAATATCAAGAAAGTTGTAAGTAAATAACACTAAAATTCTATTTTTGATCCCTTATATTTTGATGGATGTTAGATATATAAAAAAAAACTTTGATCTTTACAATACAATCTAATGCATGATCGTCAAATATTACAAATGACATTTTTGTGCATCATGTGAAATTATAAAAAGATGGGTGGTTGTTATTTAGCTAAATGATTTTGTAACACAAGTACCACATCTTTAGTAGGAAAATAATGATACATGAATCACTCTTGACCCACATGCTACTATAACTTATTTTGTAGCTTGCATATGACAAAATCAAATTAGACATTAATATGAGCTCTTTGCAAACTTCATTAGTGATCTAGAAATGATTTTGAGGACAAGATGAAAATTGTGAGTAAACTTTGGTAAATGGAACATTTATGTTAAAAATATAAATTGTTGGTAAGAGATTGCAGTAGTTCTAAGAATATTATGTCTGCATATATAATAAAAGAGCTTTAGAAAGATTGTTTTAGTAGAATATATATATTTTTCTAGTGATACTATTAAAATAAAAAAAGGATCAAGGAGGTATAATAAGTAGATATATATCATAAACTATTCTGTAATAAAATTATGTTATATGTTTCATTTAAGTGAGCAAATATAGTTTATTAAATGGATTTACACAATATCAATTACAACCTGGATAGTTCATAGAGGACAAATTGCTAATGTTTAAAATATTTTTATATTGTCTTAGTTAGAAAGGATTTTGAAATGATTTCCAATGAGCTCGATATTTATTAATACACAAACATAAAAAAAATATGGCTGAAATATATCTTAAAAAATTAGAATAGAAACTATGACATTGAAACTAATCTAAAATACATAGAAGTTATTAGATATGTACACACTCATTTTGGTGGCACATCTTTAGATACAAGCCATCTATTTCTTGTTTTTAATCAAGAATATTATAATTAAATATAAAAAATATTTAAATAAAGAATAACAAAAGTTAGTGAAATACATAGTGATAAACAAACAAATTTTCTAAAATAAATATTATATTTATTCTTAAAATGTGGAGATAGAACAAGTAAGACTTGTACAATGCAAGCAATTTATGAATAATTAGTATGATTGTGCAATAAAAAGTTAATAATATATTCAAAATTAGGTATGTTATAGTTGCCTCCAATACAAAGTTGTGCACAATGAAAATGGTCCTAGAACACATTTGATTTTTCATCTACATTAAAAATATTCAAATATCCTACCTTTATGTTAAAAAATAATCGATAGCTAAAACAACAAATATGACCATTTACAACTTTTGATTGTCAATGAGATACATTTTGTTAGTTCTTGAATTTATACATTTTGTTAGTTTTCATCAGGATGCTCTTTTTTTTCTTGACTTTTTCCAATTTTTAGATTTTTTACAGGATTTTTTGGAGTTGTACATGTTGTTGGATCAGAGAATGCTAACTATAGAATTTCTTCAAATGGATGGTGTTGATAGGTTCACAGAGCTATTCTCCTTATGTCATTGAGAGTTGATAATCTCTAGAGACAAAGACTATAGTAATGATGTAAGGACCCAACCAGTTGGGTTCAAACTTGCCTTTTGTTCTTGATGTTGTTGATTCCTATGATTCTCTCTTAAAACAAGGTCAGTGACTTGAAAATTTATGTGTCAAACTTGTTGTCAAAATGGTCAGCGCTCCCCTTGGGATTCATGACATGGTTTAACCACCTCCTAGGGATTCCATAAGTCTAGTGGTTGTATCAGGTATTAAAAGGTCAATCTTTTGGTGCAATGACAAATGCTAATTGTAACAACTGGTATCAAAGCTTGGTCATAGGTTCAAATCCCCTTAGGTAACACTAAGGGGGAGATTGCTATAAAAATGGTCAATGCTCCCCTCAGGATTCGTGACATTGTTTAACCACCTCCTCTAGATTCTATAAGTGTAGTGGTTGTATCAGGCATTAAAAGGCTGATCTTTTGGTGCAACGACATCCGCTACTTGTAAAAAAACTTTCTTGTTGTAGCCTCTAGACATTCTCTTTTTGTAGACTCTAAGGTAATTGAACACCACTTGTCGACGTTCATATGACAACTCAAGTTCTTGCAATATATATATATTGTAGTCTTCATTTGTTATAAGACCCTGCAAAGAAACTCTTAGAGATGGAATTTCAACTTTGATTGGTAATATTGCTTCTGCCCCATATACCAGTGCAAAAGGTGTAGCTCTGGTAGGTGTTCTTCTACTTGTTATGTAAGCCCATAGAGCCAGATTAAGCTAAAGGTGCCAATCCTTTCCTAATTTGTTTATCATTTTGTGCAAGATAGTAAGTATGGTTTTGTTGAAGGCTTCATCCTATCCATTACCTTGAGGGTAGTAGATAGAAGACCAATGTTGTTTGATTCTAAACATTTCACAGAGCTCATCCATATCCTTTTTTTTGAACTACCCCTGTTATCAGTCATAATTGAGGAGGGGATCCCTACCTACAGATACTGAGGAGAGGATAAATTATTCACCCCCCCTCTCAGTTATTCTAAATCATTCTAATAATTTATAGCTAAATTATTCAAATGATTCACCCCCTCTCTTTTCTAGCTATCATTCACCCCTCCCCCCCTCTCTTTTCTAGCTATCATCCTGATGATGGATCATGAAGTGTGATCCAAAATGTTGATGAAAAATGCTACACAGTCAAAATATAGAAGCCATAACTAATAGTTCTAATAATTGGTATCAAAGTGTCAAGCTAGGGGTGATTCCCCTATCTAAGGCTAACTGAGATTGCATAGAGTGGTTCCATCAAATGTATTACATAGAATATCTGACAAATTGATGCAAAAGATGGTCACACTTTAGGAGTTGCCTAAAGTTGTGAAGTATAAAGAAAAATATGTTGACCAGTCATAAGAAAGATGACAAAGGGAGCATAGAATTTAGAAACCTGACATAGAGATATCTACATGATGAAGATGTATGTCTTTGGCATTGTTGTCAAAGAGGGAGAGATCTATTAGGAAACAAAGAGGGAGATATACCATTGAGGGATAAATCTATAAGAGAGATAAGCTACAGAGAGAAATATATCCAAGAGGGAGAAAATATTTGTATTGGAGAGAATCAAAATGAAGCTAAGGACATTAATGAAAATCTATTTACAGAACATACTTTTTGGATTGTTTGGAAACCTTGCATGTGTTGTTTGTTTGCATGTGTTTTCCATCAATGCCAAAGAGAGAGATAGTTGGAAACTAAAATTAAAATAAGTGTTATATAGACATTGATGTCAAACCTTAACTGGTAAGATAGTTTCTATCTTGTAAAAGTTTCATATCAATTGATTGATGAAGAATATTTGAAAAGAAGAGATAAAAAGAAGACTTGGTGAAATGGTTGAGTTATGTGGAACTACAATGGGTAATTAATGAGATTGCACCTTGACAAGGTAATATATTATTTATCTTAAGTTAAGTGAAGTTTGGATGACTATAAGATTAGTATTGACCCAGTAATAGAGCAAAATATTAAGGAACTTATGTTTGTGCTGACTGATGTGAGTGTTGACTGAGTGATAGTACAAGTTGAGAAAATTTAGTGTCGACTGAGAATCAATATTTACCAAGTGTCAATAAATTATCGAGTTATCTAGTGATGACCAATCGAAATAATACAGTGGTGACCAAGTGTCATTATTTTGATAGATTGAGAGAGATTTGAGATCCCAGCTGACATGGTTGATTTACTTGGTATATGTGAAGCGTATTTAAGATAAGGATGATTATTGTGGATAATTAAATGAGCAATTAATATATGTTTAACCATTTTCATGTATGGATTCAAGGAGTTTTAGGATGTAGATGGAAATGAAATTTTGGAAGGATTCATTGGATTTGGCCAAACCCTAAGATCTACATTGATGATTAAGTGGAAAAATATCAAGCTACCTTATTAGAGAGGTATAAGACTAACCTAACTGCAGGTTATGTGTGAGTGGTAGATTAATGGTTAATCTGATTAGAGATGTATAATATTTACCTGATTGAGTTAGACCAGGTTATCCATGTTGTAGCTGATATGTAAAGATTTAATAACTTTCCTTGAATAGGAGGCATCAAAATAGGTGGATTTGCAGGATATCCCTTCATCTATTTTAGGTTCTTATCATATTCTTCATCCCACTTGTAGCTTACTCCTTTATGTAATTTATTTTTGAATGGTTGATCATTATCCACCAACTAAGAAATAAATTGCCTTATTGATTGTAATCTTCCTTGTAGAGTTCTCATTTGATTTATATTCTTTGGGGGTTGCATCTCCTTGATAACCTGTACTTTTTCTAGATCAACTTCAATACCTTTAGCTGAAACAACATACCCTAACAATTTTCTAGATGTAACAATGAATGCACATTTCTTAGGATTTAATCTGAGTTTGAACTATTCCATTCTATTGAGGATTAGACCAAGTTCTACTAGATGCATTAATCTTTGCATAGATTTTACCAAGGTGTCATCTACATAATATCCCATGTTTTTATGCATCATGTCATGAAATATTGTAGTCATAGATCTTTAATATGTAGCACATGCATTCTTTAGGCCAAAGGGCAATATATTCCAATAGAATGTTCTCCAAGCACATGTAAACACTATTTTCTCTTGATCTTTAGGCACAATTTTGATCTGATTATAGCCAAAAAATCCATTCATAAGAGAGTACATTTCATATCCATCCATCATGTCTACTATCATACCAATATTAGGGAGTGGGAAATAATATTTAGGACATTATTTATTCAAGTCTCTGAAATCTATGTACAAACAGATTGGTTTTTCTAGTTTAGAAATAGGTACAATTTCTGATATCTATTCAGCATAGTCAGTAGCTCAAATGAATCCTTCTTTAAGTAACTTCTCCAGATCAACTTTAACAAGTAATGCAACATGAGGATGCATTTTAGGAAGTTTTTATCTTTATAGGTTTCACTACTGGAGAAATAGAAAGATGGTGCATGATAAGATCAAGATCTAAACCTGGCATATCCAAATATTTCCATAAAAAAATGATTTTTTTCCTTGAAGAACTTAGTAAACTCTTTCAATTCCTCCTATGATAATGATTGAGCTGCATGTACAATGTACATAGTTTCCTCTATTCTAATATTCACAGGATGTGTTGGTTCAATAAGCACTGATGAATGTTCTTGAAAGTGACTCAAAAAAACATCAAGTATCTCATCTTTAGGCACCTCAGAGAGGTTTTCACCATCAGATACATCTTTTATTTTTACTATTTTTGGTTTTGATACTACCACAAGATGGTTTTCACCATGAGAACGCTTGTTGATTTTAATTTTATTTTTTAGACTAAGATACTTGATATCTTCTTCCATCATGTTCAAGATAGGTTAATTCATGGAAGAGGTCATAGGTTCAAAACAATTAATATAGTAGTCCAAGGCATAGTCCTTGGGAAAAGTGGGAATATTTGTGGATTGGTCTTGCATATTTCATTCAATATGCTTAGGATGCATGATGGATAAAGATTAAAAAAGTTTGAGGGGATTCATAGTTTGTTCATCATAAATGTGGACAATCAAGTTTAGTCCTAAAATACCACCTTACATAAGCATGTTTAGACTATTGAGAGTCATAACATCATTATCAAAATTCACATTAGCATTTTGAAAACCTAACCAATTAGACCTATCTCTAGAACCTTCACCTACCTTGAACCAAGTTATGTATTGATGCACAATATCTATATCCTTGTCAATTGTTTCTTCAGATAGAGAATCTCATTCATATTCATTGGAATCCATTTCAAGCATATCAGACATAGCTAGAACATGGATTAATTCCACTAACTACCCCTAGTTAGGATGTCTCTCTTCTTCAACTTCCTCAGACTCTAAAAGAATGTCATTGGTCCTTCTCAAAAACATTTTAATAGTCATGTTAGTCTCTTTTGTATTAGGTTGTTCTTTTGAAGTAGAAGCTTGTGCTTGAATGGAATTTATCTATTATTTATCATCAGACTCTTGTTCAACTATATTCATTGGTGGATTCTATTGGTACTCTCAAAATTTTGAGATTACCATGTTTTGAAATTTTCTAAGGAATGAATTTTTTCCCTTTGAGCATTGTTTAGGAGGCCCTATATTGAATTTGAATATTGTTTCCATATTTTACTCCCCTTGTGTAAAATTGGTTCTAAAATATTGTTAGTCTGGGTAAAATTTCATTTTTAGGTTTAAGTCTCTAATTCATCAGGAATGGAAGCATGGAAGTGTAATTTCTTAAAGTTCAAACTGTAAAGTCTAAAAGTGATCAAGAATGGAAGCACAGAAGTGTGATTCCTAAAAGTGTGAAGTCTAAAGGTCATCGAAAATGAAATCATAAGAAGGCAATTCTTGATATCCTGAAGGGCTATTTGAGGTTGTCACTGATACAACTTGAAAGCTAGAGATGGTGGTTAGTTGTGAGGCCATGAGGTAAAGATGTAGTTAGTGATACAAGATGAGAGTTGGTGACTAGCAATTTTGTGCTAATAGTCGCTAGGTCCCTATGGTTAAGAGTTTTAATATTTCTACTAGTGAGTTAGCGATGGGTGATTTGATTTCTTTGGTCACTAGCTCGCAAGGGTTTGAGGCTTTAACAGTTTTAGTTGGAGAGTTAGAGATCAACTGTTGATAGCTTGTCACTAGGTCATGAGCTATTATAAAGAGAAAAAAAAAATTGGCCGAGGGTTGGCGACTAGGCACCATATGTCCAGTTGATTTTGCAATGACTGTTTAAACATAAAGAAACAAAGGGTCTATATATAGAAGAAAGAAACATGGATATCCATAGTTTTAACTAAGTGCTTGATGCATTTTACAGAGATGAGATAGATTTTATAAAGATTATTGTAGAGGATGGCGTGAAATCACAAATGCCAAGTGGATTGAATATTTTAGCTAGTTTGAGGAATTGAACATTTTCAATTGGCCAGGGAAAAGAGAATTTTATAGGTGGGAAATGATCCTAAAGAGAAAGAAGGCCCCAAATAGAATGATTTATTGGAATTTTTTCTTTTTCATTGTGATTGTGATAACAAGGTAGTTGCGATGAGTTAGAAGGAGATCAATTTTTTCCTGATTTCTGTCAAAATTTGTAGATAACTTATACTTTTGCAAAGATTAACTAATCTAAATATATAAAGAAAATTTAGGCTCGTGTTCCTATTTTTAGTTTCTACTCAGGGTTGTTTTTGATGTCGCGTCATCTTGGAGATTGAAGTTGTCTTTTGCTTGATCTTTTTAGTTTTTTCCTCAAGTGATCCAAAGCTTTTTGCATTCCTTAGAAGATCACTTTAGAAGGGTTCCCATTTTTGGATGTTATGTCAGTCTATGTTAAACATAGTATAATACATTTTGAAGTTATACATTTACCAGAAGCATGTATGGTGTTTGATAGTAAATTAGAAATTAAAGCTTGATGATATGTCTTTGTATTGAATTGAACTCTTTATGAATTGAGTACAAATTATGGATTTCTCTCAATTTGTCTCTCTGAGTTATCAGGAATGAGTTTTTTTATATTTTTCTATATTTCAAGGAAAGAATTAAATATGGTGAGATGATTAACTATAAGAGTTTATAATTTGTGCAAATTTTGATAATAGTCATCCATAGAAATGATAAGTTATATGTAAGGCATATTTTCTTTGAATTCTATGTTGAGCAGTTAATGAACTCTGCTATCAAATATTTTATGCTTTTATGTGACATAACCCAAATGGATTAGGCACTATTCATAGGTGATTCATGAGAAGTATGATGAAAAAAACTAAAAATATAAAACTCTCATGTACTTTGTTTGTCAGATAAATTAATGAGGTTTATCTATAATATCCATGTTGTCATCTACTGGGGAAGTTTTATAAGAATTATTTGAGAAAGTAGATGAATTAAGGGTACACCCACCTAAGTTGTATGAAGGTTAAAGTCTTGGAGGTATAGTGACCTTGTTATTGTTTGGATTTTCTTATCTTTATTTGTGGATGAAGTAACAATTGATTTCATTATGTTACTCAAAAGTCATGATGAATATCAGTGATCTTTTAGAATCAAGGGTAGCAATAAAAAACACAAACATAAATGGTGACTCTACCAGGGAATTTGTTAGTGATAACTAAAAGGGGGGTGAATCAGTGGCCTCAAAAATTTTTCCTTCAAACTTTAACCACTAATCAATAAACCTCAGATTATTATGTCCCTACAAGATGCCTACCATGAAATACTAATAATGATTTAACTATCTGTCAGTTTTCATTGTCTATCCTTATTCTCCTTGATTACCAATAAGCAGTATAACTATTTACTAAAACTCAGTAAATAAGCAGAGTATACCGATCAACCCAATGTTAACTATGTCATATACAAAACAATAAACAAATGAATCATACACACATGACACATGATTTTTTAATGTGGAAACCATGTTAAGGGAAAAACCACTGGGAATGGTACCCCAAATTTTCACTCTTCTGAAGTGAGCCCTGTTAGGAGCCAACCCTATTAAAGGTTACAAACACACTATTAAGTGCAAAATTGTTAGATGATTTTATACATAGAGGTTGTCACTTAGTATCGGGCATCTATTACTACCATCCTTGAATCAACCTCCTTCTTAGACTATCAATAGGTATCAGGCAAATCCAATGCTACTTTCATGAATCAACCATTTTGGCACTCCTTGGGATGTACCTCAATATATAGAAGATCGTTAAGTCCTACTCTGTTAAGAGACTTGTTGCTTCAATCGTTAAACTGAAACACTATGACTTGTTTCTAATGCAACTTTGAATTGTAGATTTTCAGATCTATTTAAGTACATTAGCTCTCTGATCAATGTATCAATTCAATTCTTTGTGCTCCATACTTTTTGCTCTGTGATGTTGTGCTTCACTGTTCATCAGTGTCTATATAATTCCTTAGCTCCCCTTCAGATTGATTAATCAGGACTGTATGAAGATATTCTTCATTAGTTTCTCTTCAGCATCCTCTTTCTATTCACTCCCCTTAATCCCTTTTTTTCCATTCAGAAATGAATTAAGCTTGTCTCTTATATAGACATGATATTCACTATTTCTTGATTCTTGATTCTTGGCATGAAAAACAATCTAGCCAATTTGATTGAAAGCATAAATCCCAATTTATCTCATAGTTATCTTCTTTCTAAATGTACAAATCTTCTTTAAATTAATCACTTAACTTTGGTCAAATAAAACAAAGAAATCAACCAGTTAAGTCTATCTTTAGCTCTTGCCAGCTAGATATTTTGTCATTTTTTTAACTTTCTATTCCGTCGGTCAACTCTGTAGTTAGTTGTCGGTTACAAGTGATAGTTTTGTTAGTGTGACTCTAGTTAGCTTTGGGATCTCCATCCATCAGGCATCATTGAATTTTTAATCGTCCGACAACTCTATTTTTAGCTCATCGGGCATCCTATAGTTTTGCTTCATCAGGCAACACCGTCTTCTGCTCGTCAGGTATCACTGTGACTTTTCTTCTTTTCCTTTACTGATGATGTTCACTCCATCAATGTTGTCTATCACTTAGTGAATACTTGAATTTTATGCATTACTGAAGGCATAACCTTTGTTCCATTGATTCTCTAAAGTCTTTGGCATGACCGTACAAATTTTATCAAGTTGACATCAATGACAATACAAACCATTAATTGATTTAATGCCTTGCATTATCTTCAACTTATCATTATCAAACATTCAATCAGTTACATGTCATCAATCTCTCCATTTGGAAATGATGGAAACATACTATATTATCACACTATACTATTTCTAATACAATATGAAATACAACAATTGAGATTCATCAAACTACCAATCTTTTGTTTGATAACCGATAAATGTATGATCTCCGGTAAGCTCTATTTTAGCTTAGATTTGATTCTTGTATCTTTGTGTATTCTAATGTGTTGAGTCCTCTTCTTGTGTCAATTTCTCTCCTTTGACTATTCTCTCTTTTGTGATGTCTTTTTCTCTTGTCAGCAACTCTCCCTTTGTCTAAACTTTCCATACAATTTTCTCTCCTTTAGGATATAATCTCTCCCTATTTGAGTAACCTGATAATGGACAATATAATCTCTCTTTCCAGAAATATGTGATAATATGGATAATCTCTCTCCCTTTGATAACAATGCCAAACAAATATTTTACAAATATCTGACATTCATGTAAAACAATTATTTTCCTTCCATCCATAATATATTCCTTGAATTTCCCTTATCCATCAACAATACAATAATATTCTATGGAGCTCGGTTCTGATATATACCTGTCTGTATATAGATGTATCTTTGAAGTTCATCTCTTTTCTTGCATCAACATGAATGATATTTTGATAATATGTAGGCTGATGCAACCTTTAGTCATTTTACTAACTGGTAGACAAGGGTTTGACCCCTAGTCTCTTTCTCAAGTTCTTAAATGTATCCTTGGGCAGTGGCTTAGTGAAGATATCAGCCAATTGTTCTTTTGATTGCACATACTCAAGTACCACCTCTTTTTCTTGAACTTGTTCTCTCAAATAATGATACTTGATGACAATGTGTTTAGTCTTTTCATGCATGACTAGATTCTTGGAAATGTTTATTGCATTGGTGTTATCACAATAGATAATTACTGTTGGAAATAATCAAGACTAACCAAGTTACTGAGAGGGGAGGGGCGAATCAGTAACTCTTCAAACTTTAAGTCATTTCTGCACTTGTATATATTTAACCATTCATTCATCTAATCTACTGCAAGCATGAAAATATAATCATTCATAACACATAAACACAAAGATTTGGTGACCCAGAAACCTTCCAAATAGAAAGTAAAACTGGGGTGGGGATGGTACCCACAAAACTTTGGTACTGCAATATAAAGTTGGCTGGTTAAGGCTTACAATGATCACTTCTGATGATCTTCCCTGTTAGAAGCAATTAGGACTGCTAGGTCCACCTTGTTAGAGGATTTACAAACATACAATGAAGTATGCACTCTGTTAGGAGATTT
>MU225693.1:1330026-1345358 GCA_018584345.1 Thuja plicata
GCTTAGATGTATGAGGTTCATGGGTAGATTGGATAGGTGTGATGGGATTTTGTGAAGGATTAGGATCATATGGAGGATTAGGCTCTTGAGGGGGATCAAAAGGGATAAGAGGATATTGGGATAAATTGGGATCATCACATGAAGTTGAAGGGGTACTTTGATCTTGAATTTGAGGAGGATTATGTGGTAGAGCGAAAGGGATAATGGGATCATTGGATGGAAGGATATCATAAAAGGAGATGGACTTAAGAGAAGTTACTTGATCTTGACATGGGGGGGATTATTGGATAAGATGGTAAAGGGATCATTGGATAGAGTGGCATCATTGCATGGGGTAGGATCTTTAGATGGAAGGCTTGAATCTTCAAAGGGAAAGGTAAAAGGGATGTCTTGATCTTGATTAGGGATAGGATCACGAGGGGAATTTTAGGATGGGAGGCTGGAGTCTTTAAATGGAAAGGTGTAAGAGATGTCTTGTTCTGGATTAGGAATAGGATCATGAGTTGGATTAAGAAAGGAAAGGGGATCTTGATATGGAAGGTTGGGATCTTCATCTAGAAATATGTCAAAATATGGGGAGGGATCATGAGATGGGGGAATGCTTGGATCTAGAGGAGGAGAGGATTCCATGTTATCATGCTTTGGAATGAGAGCTTTATTTGTTTTGACTTGTGGGGGTGGTGTGATGGATGGAGTGGAAGCATTATGGAAACATGCAAGATACTTGATTGGGGTAGCTGAAGGAATGGAATAGGCATGGGGCTTAGCAGATGAGGATGTGTTTTCATTCAAGGGAGATGGATGACATTGCTTGGGACATGGGTTAATGACTTTAGGGGATTGGATAACTTCACTTGGATTTGAAGATCGATGCCTCTTTGCTATTTCATGGATCCAATCACTAAAGAAGTTTGTGGGAACTGAGGATTTAGGAGGCTTAGGAGATGGGGGTATGTATTCGTGTAATGAAGATGGACATGGGGATTGAACAACCTTGTTTGGAGCTGTAGATGTACACTTTTCTTCTATTTGATCAACCCAATCAAAGAAGTTTGTAGGAGATGATAAGTGCTCTGGAGGATTAGGATTATATGGAGGTATAGGATTAGAGGGAGGACAATGTTTTTCATTTATCATGTTGAGGACAATGTTTTGAAGTTCTTGGATCTCTTGGGAAAGATGATCATATGTAGAAGGGGGATAGTGAGATGGATTTCCCTTGTTAAAGGTGGAAGAAGGATAAGAAATGAGAGGAGAAGTTGAATTGGGTGTGGGGTGTTCAAGAAGAAAATATGGATAGTTAGGAGGTGAATAATTTTGAGGAAGATATGAGGTTGATGAGAGTGTTTGATAGGTTGGCTAAAGTTGAGGTATGGTTGGAGGATTAGGGTTTGACATTTGAATGTCCTCAGCCATTTCATGAAACCAATCCATATTCATGATGATTGAATGAGAGGATTTACGATTGGATTAGAATATGAGGTAGATGAAGATACGGATTGAAGGTGATGGATGAATTTGGAAGAAAAATGAGAGATGTTTGGAAAGAAGAAAGTGATGAGTAAATGATCTTGGACCAAGAGAAATGTTTTTGGATTTTTTTTTTATTTTTATTTTTTTTATGAGGATAGGGCCTCAAAGGTTGCTTTGATTTGATGATGATTGGATTCAATTTATCAAGATTTGGATCGATTGGTTTGATTTGATGAATAAACTAGGAGAAAATTAGACTTATGATCGATTAGGACTGATTGATTGAATTGATTGATTGATTGGATGTGTTTGATTGATTGGATAAAGAGACAAAGTCTCAAGATTGGATTGATAAGGATTAATGATGAAGGTTTAAGACAAACCTTAGTGAAATAGGATCCAATGAGGTGCAAACAATAAGGATTAATGATGATGATTTTTCCTACTCAAATATAGACTTATGATCTTGAGCAAGATAGGATTGAATAAACCACTCAAGACAGACTAATGTTCTCAAGTGACAAGATTAATTTGTTTGCTAATGATAAGGATCCTTCTAACACTTTGATAAATCTTTCTACCTTAAATTTGAGATATAAATATGATGAAGGTATGAAAGATAAGGATTGATATTGAATGATGAAGTCTAATATAGATGATGGTGCTCCAAGTTACCAAGATTAGGAAAAATGAAATGAAAGGATGAGAGACTAGAAGGATGGAAGGAAATGGTGGTTGAACAAGAAACTGATTGACTTAAGAAGAATGCTTTGAGAATCTATAGGAGAGTGGTACTAAAAATATTTGCAAAATCTCAAAATTTACTAATTTTAGGCAGAGATGCCTATCTCAAAGTGGAGCAGCCTATGTGCAGAGTTGCCTATGTACAGGCAAAGTCGCCTGTGTAGGAATTTGGACAGAAAATTGAAGTTTTAAATCTAAAACCTTGGGAAACTGATTTGGCTTGGTTTGCCTAATTATGTTGAAGGATGTTGCAGTCAAATTATCCATGGGAAAGAATGATTCAAGCACAAATCCAAGTCAAACATGATGTGACCAAGAAATTGTCTTCAAACAATCCAACAAGGGACAAAGCAACCTTGCAGATACAAACACTTGTGAAGTCTGAAATGGTACAAAAATTGTAGAGCAATGTGTATGTTCTGATAGCTTTTTCAAGCCCAATATTTCCACTAGTCTCAACACATTCGAAAACACTTCAAGCACAAGCTACCTAAGGAATGGCTTGATATCAAAATCTTTGCCAACACTAGATATTCCTTTGCCTCATACAAAGTGATGTTGGCTTTCTCTAGGACTATACACATTGCGGGTTTTGAAGAGAGACTCAATGCTTGAATTGCATAGGCTCCCTCATGCTGCATTCATGTTTTAGAATGCCCTTGGGAATACAAATGGTGAGTGTAAAATCTTCAGGTGATCTGGGTAATCCACTTGGATCGATCCTTGCACAAATATTATGATACCTTCAGAGGTGAATTGGGTAGGCCTTTATCTAAAAAGTGTCTAGTAAAAATTCCATTCGCAAATGCCTCTTGTAGTCCCACAAGCCATATTAAAGCCTATAGCCCTATGAGTACCCAATAATGTAGTCCTGCACCTAGGTTTCAGGCTTTGCAACCCTACAATATCAAGCATGAGAATAAATTCTCAAAAATAGCTACGTCCCTTGAGAGATTAGTCTCAAGAGCATTTGATTATAGTGGGTTGGAAGAGGCCAGGTCTGCCTTGTTCCCCACTTGGGCAATCCCTCTCACCGGCTATGCTAAAGCTCTTGGAAGGTAGCCACTCTAAAAGGGTACAAAATCTTAATGAATGAAAAAAAGGAGACACAAGTAGGTCTGGTATTTTGATCACCCTAAAAGGATGAGAGCATATCCCTACTACTTGTGATCCTTCAAACACATAATCACTTGATTACTTCCTTGGGCTTCTTCTAACTAGGGGGAATTTGGTGGGTTTGGTATTTTGATCACCCTTAGAAGGGTGAGAAAATATTCCTACCACCATTTTCCACAAACACACAAGCCCCCTAATTAAACTATGTGAGATAAATCAAAAATACAAAGTTTAACTCTGTCTCCAAGGCAACCTACAAAATAGATCAATTAGTAGTTTTAATGTTCAAGTCTTCCATAATCATCCTACAAGACAATAAGATTAGTAGTTTAAAAACACTTTGATCTTGGTCAAATATTTTACAAAACCACTATTAGAAGACAAAAAATACCAAAATCCTACAAGAAAACCAGATTAGCAAAGCTCAGCATGTAAATTATGATGAAAATAAAGAAAATTAAGTAGAGCCACCTATCTATAGGTAGAGACACCTATGTGCAGAGATGCCTATCTATAGGCAGAGCCACCTATGTGCAAAGATGCTTGTCTATAGGCAGAGCCGCTTGTCTAGGAAAAAATGCAGAAAAGATGCTAAACCTTGCAAAAAACTAAGACCTAAATGAGCTAAAGCTTCTAAAATGACATCTATTATGAAAATACAGCATGCAACTATTTCTAAAAGTTCCTAAAAGTGTAGAGAAACCTTAAAATGTGATGTAATATGTAAGATATACTCTTTCTATCAGAGCCGCCTATGTACAAATAGAGACACCTATTAGAGATAGAAAGAAAGTAATAACTAAAACTAACAAGATTTAAAAACTAATATACTTGCAAATGCCTAAGAATGATTCTAATGAGAATATGCACTAGGGAATTAACCCTAAAACGACCAAAAATGCAGGTTAAACAACTTCAAAAACTAAACTACAAAAAGGAAACTCCCTTTTTGTCAGAGCCGCCCATGTACACGCAGAGCTACCTGTGTGCGGAGCCACCTCTGTAGAAGTGGAGCTGCTTGTCTATCAATTCATCTGAAAAACCTATAAAACAAATAAAACCAAGATGTGGGTCCCACCAGGCATGCCAAAATGTATGCAATGAAAATTCCTAAAGCTACACAACAAGTTAAAACAAGCAAAAAACAAGATATACCAATAAATTAAAGCATGCAAAGAACTTGAAACACAACCAAATTCTCACTACAACCTTTGATGAGCTAAAACAAGTGCACCCAAGACTTGTTTGATTTTCTCTTAGAGATTTTGTAGGTGTGCTCTCCCAACACAATGCAAGAAATCCCACTATGATAGATGCAAAAGATGGTGAAAGGATTAAGGAAAAGTGTGGGGAACTTGCCCCAAGATTCACATGATGAAGATTGAGAATGCAATAGCAAATCTAGAATGAAGATGCAAGATGAAATAAACTAAGATTGATTTCCATTACCTAACATGTAATATCTAGATGATCTAATTCTCATAAGAAACTAAATAGAATGAAGACTAATAAATGCTCAAGAAAATGCTCTAAAATGCAATCACTAGCTCAATTCACTAACTAGTTGCAAAATGAGTGAGGCCTCCATTTATGGATTTGCTTATGAAAATGGAGGGCTAGGATTAAGAGGTGGAAAATGAGTGGTTGAGATTAAAGGTTTGGTAGGGTTTTGGTAGGAGTGAAGGAGATTAAGAGGCAAAAGAAATGAGTGGCCAGGATTAAGTGGTTAAAGTGAGCAGTTGACTTTTTAAGGGGAGGGAATAATAATTTAAAAAAGTCATATGTGTGTGCAAGTGATTAAAGCTAAAATGGGTTTATTTACCTTTTAAGTGTGATTAGACTGAATTTAGCCAAAAGCAAGGAGAAGTGAGATTTAAATTAAATTAAATTAAATTTAAATGAGGTTCAGAAGAATTTTAGAGAAAATAGAGGGATTAAATAAATAAAATTTATTTAAAAAGAAATATGGAGGAAACATATATTAAAATAAATTCTAATATATTAGGGATAGTATTTAAATTAAATTTAAATACAAGGTGATGAATTTATTTAATAAAATTAAATAAATAGTCGAATATAACAAATATAGTTAATCTATAAGAATTAACTATATTGTTATAAGCAATATTAATTAAATTAATATAGAAATGAAAAAGGACAATTTAGGGTGTCTACAGGAGGTAATGTACAATTGGATTTATCTTATGCTACTATTCCCATTAATGGTAATAAGGTAAAACAATATAGGGATCCTAGAGCCCCTACTATAGTGGAAATAATTGATCCTAATCAAATGACTTTTTTCTTGATATTAACCTGTATAGCTTTAGAGTGCATCAAGTGGAGCCTTTATTAAAAAGTACTTAACCTATTATCAAGGAACTGCATTTACAATAGAATGGTTAGTGGCAATCGTATTTTCATGGTGCATTCTCAAAAAAGGGATTAGGAGTAGTCATTTTATTTATTTCTCCATTAGGTATCAGATTCAAATACTTATTTTTGCATTCTTTTGAGTGCACCAATAATACTGTTGAGTATGAGGCACTCATGTTAGGGCTATAAGTGGATGTGAATCATGAGATTAAAATGCTAAGTGTTTTTGGGGATTCAGAGTTAGTTTTTTTAGAGATCGGGTCTTTATATGCATCCAAGAATAAAAGCTTGAAGCAATAAAAGCATGCAGTATGGGGTAGAGTCAATTTTTTTATACATTTTCGATTGAGTGGGTAGAAAGTTCAAGGAATATTATGGTCATTTTATAGAAAATGTTTCTTTGAAATAAAATGATGTAACTCTATATATATATAGTATACCTTCATGAAATTAGTTTAAAATTAATCAATTCTATGGAAAGATAATCTAAATTTAATCAAAGAATTGACAAATTAACAATAAGCATTCCATGGCTCTCTAACTAAGCATGCTAATGAATCTCTCAGCTTTAATATCCATTAGTGACAGTCCTAGAATGAGAAATGATGTTTGATAATGCCTAATCTAGCTCTCAAATTCTCAAATTACAATGCAATTCATTCAATTTTTCTCTTAGAACTCACTATTATTTTCACAAATTACTATGATCTTAAATAATTTCTCTATAGTGTAGATGAAATTTATCATGAATGTCTAGGATTCTTAATGCTCTTAAAATGCATGGTATTTATAGGATTTCCCAAGGGTAGGGGGTAGAGTTAAGTTGATCATGATCAAAGCATGGTTGATTCGAAGGATTTAAAATCATTTCAAATGGAGAGACCATTTAAATGGTGGCCTCAAATGTTGGGACAAAGAGACAAATTGACTAGTGAGGATGGTAAAGGATTAAATGAGTGATCAAGATTACAAAGTTTGGAGTGATCTATGTGCTTTCAATCCCTGGTTCTCATTGGCTCTTTTAATTCTTGTCTCCTTTGTTGAAAGAAATAAAGATTTAATCAATTTAATTAATTAATCTAATTAGCCATGTAAGAGAGTAGGTTTATTTTTATTTTTGATTTAAACTATGCAATTAGTTGATTAAATCGATTGCATAGCTTTGATTTATCCCTTTTAGGCTTAGATTTAATTAATTGATGTATTTATTAATTGATCCTTTGATTTAATGTGATTTAGTCCCATTTGATGTAGTTAGCTTCCATTTAATTTAATAAATTTGTATTTGCTTCAATTAAGTACACCTAACCAAATTTAGGTATCTATAAATAACCCTCTTTGAATTGATGTGCAAAGTGCATTGATTCAAAGAAAATTGATGTCCTGATCTGATTGACTGTTTTGATCTGATTTGATCTCTAATGTGATAAGCTGATACAAAACTTGATGTGAAACCTTGATGCAAACTTGACGTAAAATTTGATGTGAAAACCCTGATGACGAACAACACAAAAATGCCCCATTGATAGAAAATTAAAATTTGCGTACCCTAGATTTTGCTTTTGTTGGGAAACTTGTGATAAAAAATCATGTTTTGACCATATATTGCCCCCTCAGAAATGAAAATATAATTGATATCAGAGGCAAAAAGATGTTTAATAATGAGATTACAAGGTTAATTTTGATTTCATTTCTGAAAATCAGATGAAGAATTAATCACAACATGCCCCAATGAGGAAAAATGACAGTTTTAAGGTCATAAAGGGTGAAAAACTCATGAAAAGTAGGTCAAAAAGTATAAATAGGAATAAAAATGTCATTTTTATTTTTCATTTTCACTTTTAACCCCTCATTGTTGCTCTGAACCATTTGGAGTTTCTGACGATGGTGGTCCCCATAACCGAGCATCGGTATGAGAGAGGGCGCAAATTCTAGAGACTAGCTGAGTATGGACCTCTGATGAGTGATTTCAACCTCCTAAAGAATTTATTATTGCCTTTATTTCTTTTAAATGATTGTTTTATGCCTAGTTAGGGCTTTTGTAGGAATTAGTTGCAATGTTACAGGTAGGGCATGTTAAAGTTACGCGTAGGAAGACAAAGTTGCATGTCTGCATAGTGAAGCGGCGCATACAAACAATAAAATAGCATGTAGGAAAACTCTCATGTCACGCATAGTAGATATTAATTTGCACATATAAAATCTTAGGGTAAACCCTAATATGAAGTCACACATACAAGTCATGAATTCATGCGTATGATAGGAAATAATGTGTACTAGGCCAAGTAATACCTATGAATGATGAAATATCACGTATGATATGTAAAGTTATGCATAACCTGAAATGATGTATATGTATGTCATAAAAACCTACCTGCAAGAGACAACACTAAAACATGCAAACATCAAGATTAGCCATTAAAATACAAGATTCAAAAGGGGTTAGCATGTTTAAAATGAAATCCCAAAGCAAAAGCTTTCACCACAACCTTTGATGAGCTGAACAAGGGCACCCGATGCCTTGTTGATTTGCTCTTAGAGATTATTTTGGGTGTGCTCTCCCAACACAATAACTTAATCCCACTATTTGATCTAAAAATGCAACTAAAAGAGTGAAAAGCTTCAAGAACAAGTATGAGGAACTTGTCTCAAAGCCATCACAAATGATGATAGGGATGCAAGATTAATCTAGATTGACACACAAGATGAACAAAAACTATCTAAGATTCATTTCATTATCCTAGCATGTGATTTCTAGATTCAAAATGTAACAAACATGAACTAAGAATTAGCATTGCTTATGAAAATGCTAAATTACTCTAGAACCAAAGTAGCATGATAACAATGAAAAAATGAGAGATGGTTTGCTCTTGGCAAGAGCCTCTATTTATAGATTTTTGGAGGGAAATGAAGGATTTGAATGAGGTGGATCATATGTGGCATCCACATAGATGTCACATAGAGGACACAAGGGCAAAAGGACAAGCCATGCAAAAGTCAACTCTAGCCTTTAAGGTTTGAGAGGCTCAAGGTTTGCTCACACATGTGTGAGCAACCCTTGGGGAGTGGAGTGGGGGACAAAAGAGTGGTTGCCTTTAAGGAAGTTGGTGGCTTCCTTTTTGAGGAGTTGCTCACACATGTGTGAGCACTCCATTAGTTCTAAAAGGTGTAGGAATCACACTTTAAGTGTGATTAGTGTGTGTTTAAGTGAGGAAGTAGGTTTATTAAGAGGAATATGTAGAGTAGGGTAGGAATAAAGTAGGTTTCTAGGTAGGATTAATAGGTTTTATTAAATTTAATCCAAATTAATTTAAATTAATTTATGGTTTAGAAGAATATTAGGATTGTGAGGGAATAAATAAATTTAAAATTTATTTAAAAGGAGATTTATGGAGGGTAATGTACTAAATAAAATTTAATACATTAAGAGGGATAGTATTTAAATTAAATTCAAATACTTAGGATCATGAATCATATTTAATTAAATAAATAGATAGAAGAATATAACAAATATAATTAATTAAAATAAATTATAAGGTTATGGGAATATTAATTAAATTAATATAAGGATGATTTTGGATGTCTACATTTTGCCCCTCTTTGATGCAGTGTTGAAAGTGGCATTGCGTCAAAGAAAAGAAAATAAGATGCCCCAGAAGGTTCAGAAAACCTACGGCAGCAAGAGTGGAGGATGGTGCCCCCTCGAGAAAATAATAGGAAAAAAAATAAAAATTTTTGAATAAAATTTTCTCGAAAAGGCAAGAAAAAGGGAGAGAGTAGGCCAATTGCATGACATGTCCGGGAAAAAGGAGGGAAACAAGGACCAGAAGAGGAAAAGAGGAGACTAACGGAAGAAATGAGTCTCAAAGGGCTATAAATAGTCCACTGGGGCCCATGGACAAGTCACTTTCACCCTCAAAGAGCAAAAGAGAGAAGAAAAAGGAGAGCCATGGCAGCACAGCAAGAGCGATCACAGCTTGGAGAGCGCGTCCAGGTGTACCAGCGGCCAGCAGATGCAGGACCACCGGTGAGTACTCGATCGCCTACCCTTACATTAAGTTTTTTAATTTCTTGCAAGTAGTTTAGGGCGCAATAAATGCCCATAAAGTGGCGCGCAGTGCAAACGGTGATCGCCTGTCTGTCATCTGCATAGACGGTGATCGACAGACCGCCGTCTACGCAAATGACCGACAGGCGATGGTCGTCTACACAGACATAGATTTATGTTATCTCCATCTGCGATGGCGGCGGGGAAGAAAAGGATGAGCGGAGATGGCGATTTGTAAAATCGCTGTCTGCGCTAGAGGAAGGATGGCAGCCAAGACTGTTGTCTCCACAGACTGCCGTCTGCGTAGACCGGTGACTGTGAAAGTTTGTCGTCTGCGAGGTTCAACCTCCGTCTGCATGGATTGACCCCAAAAAAGAAGAAGAAAGAGCGAGAAGGGGAAAGACAAGGGTCCAGGGGCATTTTTCGGTGCCCCAGACGGGCCTGGGACATGTTTCAATGCCCCAATATGCTATCTGATTGCTGACATGGGTTTGGTGACTGCAGGAGGTGATGATTAAATTTTGAGCGAGGGAATGTTATCTAGTGACGATGGCGATGGAGCAGCAGCTGACAGTGGCGGAGTGGGGGATAGTCATGCTTTGTGGCTTGGAGCACGTGTGACATTGGCCGCACCTAGGAGTGCATAATGCACTCATGTCTGCACTGATTGAGAGGTGGCATAGCACCACCTCCAGTTTTCACTTCCCGACAGGGGAGGCGACCATCACCCTTCATGACGTATGGAGGATATACAGAGTGCCCATTCAGGGGGTCATACCCGAGTACTACATGGAGGGATCCCAGCCATATCTGGAGATGGAGATGAGGAGGAGATACGCAGATCTGCTGATTACACAGCAGTGGATGTCCTGGGCGGAGGTGATGGCTATGGAGCTACGGCCACGACGGTTAGCTTTATACTTTGCAAGATTGATAGGGGGACGCCTTATGCCTGATCATGCGGGCAAGGGCTTCCCTATTGGCTGGGCGTGAGTGCTGAGCAGCATGGTGGAGGACGGGGACCAATACTGCTAGGGATACGTCATCCTTAGACAGTTGTATTATGATCTTCATATGTGTGCTTACCACAGGGGTAGAGCACTAGGACCAGGATGCACGTTGCTTCTAGTATGGGCCTGGGAGAACATAGCGGTTATACGGCCATATGCCTGTCGATATAGGCCACCTATTAGCTATGAGGCCACAAACTTAGTTGGATACTGGTGGCGGTGGCTAGATGAGATGAGAGCCATCACATGGGCTCCATATGCAGGGTGTGAGACATGGGGTCATGAGGCCCCACAACAGGGAGTGTATGCAGAGGACAGGTTTTATGACTCATATTATATAAGATTTGTGCAGACAGACTGCTGGCTATTCAGGAGGATAGCCTACATGATCTCACGGTACATGCCATCCAGGGTACGGAGACAGATGGGGCAAGTGCAAGAGGATGTTCCAGACAGGTTCCCACACCCATTGGTGACCCGCGAGGTAGGGAGTGTCTGGGGGATTGGGGTGTCAATGCATATAGCATGAGGGTCGTTCATGAGCATGACCAAGGTGCCCTGGATTAGTGCACGGGAGTCATTGCTTGACGCAGGGGTGGTGCCAGCATATGCACAGTGGTGGACGACACATAGGCCAGTCAGACTGACAGTGCTAGGGGCAGTACAGCTGAATGAGCACTCGGGGCCTGGCGGGGATGGACAGGGGGGAGATGACGGAGGAGACAGGGGAGATGGAGGGGATGGAGGGGGCGGGAGGAGAGTTTAGGCTAGAGTGGCAGTACCACGGTGGCAGGGATAGGTGCAGATACCTGCGGGTGGACAGCCACCGATCATACCAGCACAGGGGCCACCACCACAGGGCCCACCACCACAGGGGCCACCACCATAGGGCCCACCACCATAGGCACCACCAGTACAGGGACCACCAGTGGGTTTTGTAGCCCAGGATACACATGATACTGTGATAGCAGAGCGGGACAGCCTACAGATAGAGGTGGGGAGGCTTCAGGGTTTACTGGCGACAGCACAAGCTACAGCAGGTAGCCTACAGGCAGAGGTGACCCAGGTGCAGGGTTTATTGGCGAAAACACAGGCTACAGTTAGTAGCTTATAGGCAGAGGTGGCCTGGGTACAGGGGGAGCTGGTGTCAGAGATAGCTCAGGGGGATAGTGCACAGTGGGCACTGGACATTTTACAGGCTCGGGTGGATAGTGAAGAGTTTACCGTTATGGAGGAGCATGGGGACTGGGAGGAGGAGCGAGCTGGGTTGTCAGCACAGATAGCAGCTCTGACAGCGGAGCGGGATTTAGCACATAGGCGTGCAGAGGATTATAGAGCAGACTACAATATAGCGCGGCAGGCAGGGACAGCAGCCGGGGTAGGGCAGATGTTGGCCGATGCTATGGCCACCCAGAGAGAGGTAGGATGGAGGGGCCGAGAGGCCGCATATTATATGAGTTTGTATTATGGAGCTGTACCACAGGAGGCCCAGGAACCTACATACTCTGAGAGATCACAGTCGGCCAGCACGGGGAGGGCATCACAGGGGTCAGTGGGTTTACCGCCACGACCTAGCAGTGGTGCAGGACCATCACAGCCACCACCATGATTCCTCTCAGATTTTGGGATACACATTTTTGATAGTTTTGACACATGATGTATGATGATATTTTTTGAGATATATACATGGAAATTATTTTAGACTTATGGACTCTTATGTTTATGCATCTTTGATAGTTTTACATGTTTATGATGGATGTATTTATGATGCTTATGCTGTATATGATGTTTTATGACTGACATGCAGGATGAGATGAATATATGTATGCGTGATGAGACTGACAACTTTGTGATGCAGGGATGAATGCAAATTTATGTATGTTAATGCTGATATATGTATGGATGATGTGGCAAATGTTTTATATGATGTTAGAAATTTTGTGGATGCAACTAAATGGAATGCAAAATATGCAAATGGTTATAACTATTTTAATGTCATGATGTGATGTAAATGATTTAAATAATACTACCTAAATGAATAATGTAATGAATGTTGTAATGATGTAATATATGTAATGATTAATGAATGTAATGGATGAAATGTGATTAATGGTTAGTGAATAATGATTAATGACAAATGTATAATGCTTAATAATTAATGATTAATGAACTATAATGGTTAATGTAATGTTGTTAATGATATGAGACAAATATAGATAATGATTAATGACTAATGCACAATACTTAATGATTTAATGATTAATGAAACTAATGATTAATGGACTAATGAAATATGGAATAAAGCAAATGATTACTAACTAATGAAACTAATTAATAATGCAAGTAACTAATGACTATTGATCCATGCAATGAATAATAGCTGAATGAATGGATAATGACTAATGAAATAATCAATGCAAAAATTAATGATTAATGAATGCAGTGGATGCAAGACAAATGAGGACACTATTTTTGTGTGTAACGCAAAAATCTGATAAAAATCACTTAGATGACTGGATAGGTGGAATAAATAGAAACCTTACCAAGAGCAAAACCATAATGCAATATGATTTAACTACTAATGCAAAAGCTAACTATATGATAGTGGGATTAATACTGTGTTAATGTTGGAGAGCACACACTAGTTTGATATTGCAAAAGGAGTTATGCACCATGTGCTAGAAAACACAAGTGACATGGTTCCTTTGCGTGGACTAGACTCTCAAACAAATAGATTGTTAGGAACAAGAATGTGAGATATCAGATATGAAGAGACCTATGAAATGTTACTCATGAGGAGACACAGTACACCCAAATCTTTTAAGAGATTATGGGATGCATGCGTCCTGCCCCCAGTGAGGCATACATAGTCATAACTGAAAATCAAAACATAAATGCACTAACAAACTATGATAAGCAGATCACAAAAGACGCGTATTTCACTAGATACTCACCATAACGAACCAAGATATAGAAGATTGAGGCTGTCACAATAAGAACCTAATAAAACACAAGATAAAATCAACAAAAAGGCATCCTGACCAAGTGGTCATTCAATCCAAAAGTTCTTTCCATGAACAATTTGATGGGATGATTGATAGGACAGCCGACACCGGAAGGATGCATCCTGATGGGCAAAAGATTTGATTGCTAGAAAATGGAAATTCGTTGGCAATTGATTGTGAATAAAATGATCAGAGGAAAGTCAATCTTCTGCTGATTTAATGTAAAACATTTGCGATCATTGTGTCTAGAACAAAGCTTAGGTTCATGATTTGGTAAGCTCAGTCGTGCAGGAATCATTATTGTGGAAGTGAGAAAATGGTCAAAAGACTACCTACACAAATATGGGTAGCGACACTTATTATGAAAAGGCAATGCAAGCGATATAGACAAATGGCAGGAACTGATGGTGAATCTGACTATGCATGGTGCCTGAGACAGGTTTTCACCATGGTACTTATCCATTGCACCACCGAAGTGGTTTTCACATATGGATGAATTTTTTTCTTTTTCTCTTTTTTGATTTTTTCTTTTTCTTTTTCTTTTCAAGCTTTTGTATTTTTTATGCTTTTTTGATATTTTTTGATTTTTTTGAATTTTCTGCTTTTCTAAGTTTTTTTTTGAATTTTCCTGAATAATTTTGGCTATACAACGGACTACTAACTAATCAAGCATAGAAGCCCTTGAGATGTACAATATTTACAGGATCAGGGAGTGGATCTCCCTCTGGAGACGCAATCTGATAGGTGCCGGAACCATACTTTGCTGTAACAATGAAGGGACCCAACCAATTAGGTTCAAACTTCCCTTTCTTTTCTCTGTTCTGGAGGTTCTTCATGTTATGTTGTAGGACAAGATCACCAACCTCAAATTGATGAGATTTGATCCTTTTATTGAACTGAAGGCGAAGGCAATTTTGATACACACGGAGGTGGTCTAGGGCACTGAGGCGTCTCTCATCAAGGAGTTCCAGCTCTTGCAAGCGGGCAACTCTATATTCTTCTTCGGACAATAGATTCTTCAGAGAGACTCTGAGGGAAGGGAGCTCAATTTTGATGGGTAAAATAGCCTCAATACCATAGACAAGGGCAAAGGGAGTGGCTCCCGTGGGGGTTTAAATGGAGGTGTGGTAAGCCCAAAGGGCGGGATTGAGGCGAAGGTGCCAATCACAGCCAGCTTCATTGACTGTATTTTTGATAATTTTGAGAATGGTTTTATTTGTAGCCTCAGCTTGACCATTGCTTTGTGGAAAGTACTTTGAAGAGGTATGGTGGGTAATGTTGAACTTCCTACAGAGATTTGTGACATCCTTGTTCTTGAAAGGTCCTCCATTATCAGTAACAATATCCTGAGGAATGCCATAGCGACAAATAAGATAGTTCAGGATGAACTTCGAAATCTATTTTCCAGTAGTGTAGGTGAGAGGAATAGCTTGAACCCACTTGGTAAAGTACTCTATAGCAGCCAGGATGTATTTATGGCCATTGGATGAATTAGGGAAAATTTGGCCAACAAGGTCGAGACCCCAACATGAAAAGGGCCAAGGGGTGATGGTAGGTTGG
>MU225693.1:1356442-1406216 GCA_018584345.1 Thuja plicata
GTCAACTCTAGCCTTTAAGGTTTGAGAGGCTCAAGGTTTGCTCACACATGTGTGAGCAACCCTTGGGGAGTGGAGTGGGGGACAAAAGAGTGGTTGCCTTTAAGGAAGTTGGTGGCTTCCTTTTTGAAGAGTTGCTCACACATGTGTGAGCACTCCATTAGTGCTAAAAGGTGTAGGAATCACACTTTAAGAGTGATTAGTGTGTGTTTAAGTGAGGAAGTAGGTTTATTAAGAGGAATAGGTAGAGTAGGGTAGGAATAAAGTAGGTTTCTAGGTAGGATTAATAGGTTTTATTAAATTTAATCCAAATTAATTTGAATTAATTTGTGGTTTAGAAGAATATTAGGATTGTGAAGGAATAAATAAATTTAAGATTTATTTAAAAGGGGATTTATGGAGGGTAATGTACTAAATAAAATTTAATACATTAAGAGGGATAATATTTAAATTAAATTCAAATACTTAGGATCATGAATCGTATTTAATTAAATAAATTTAATTAAATAGATAGAAGAATATAACAAATATAATTAATTAAAATAAATTATAAGGTTATGGGAATATTAATTAAATTAATATAAGGACGATTTTGGACGTCTACAGTATACACCATCTAAAGTATCATGTACACATAGGAAAAATGATGCCTGGGTGAAAAGAATGAAAAACCTTGATCATTTTTATTGTCTCTGATAGATTGAATACCAAATTGATGGAAAAAATAAGCTCAAGATAGATTTAGTAATGAAACTAAGTGTTTAGGATGATAGGATGATCGGTTGGATAGATGTTGAAATATCAATCAAATAGGTAGGATAAGATAAACTGATGTATTTTCCCCTTATGATATAGAGTTAGGAAAAAAAGATGATGTTTCTCAAAAAGAATGATAGGTTGATTTGATGATTGATTGATGTGAAATAATCTGCTTGAATGATGATACTAATCAAATTAACTTGATTTATAAAATAGGTACCATTCTGGAAGTTCTATGTCTGGGGTATTCTATCTTGGCTTGCCGACATGGTATACTAGTTTTCAGGTCATGAGAGATGCATTATTGGTAGATGTGGTCTATTTTACCTCCTTGAGTTACCTTAGATCCAAATGAACTGAGGATTACTTACATCTATGACAGAGCAGTGGCACTCTGACCATAATACCTTTCACTTTCCATTAGGATAGATGACAATCACTCTAGAGGATGTGTACAGGTTATTGAGGATCTTGACTCAAGGAGAGCAGGTATATTACGACCAAATTTATAATGGAAGTGTGTGTAGATGAGTCTTTGTAGATCTGATGATTGGTGATGAGATTACCCCATGGGCACAGTTTGGTTCATTCCCTCCTCTTCCTTCAGTATTAGGCACATTGATCGACTGAGTATTACTACCAGATCATTGAGGACATAGATTTGTAGTGGGTTGGGGTTGCATCATCGAGGATATGATCGCTCATCCCCAGAGATTTGATTAGGGTTCTTGCGTACTAGCATAGTTGTATCATGAGTTTCACCATATTATTTACAGAGGTAGTGTGTCATTTTCCACCAAAACTATGATTTTGCAGTTATGGGCATGGGAGAATATCCCTATTTCAAGGTCAATAGCTACCAGATAGAGAGATCGTAGATGGTCATATGCATACTTGTATGATGGCATGGTTGTCGAGCCTCGACTGGTCAATTTAGATTACTCAAGATGTATGTTTGATGATATTGATCATGTCATATGGAGACCATATCTAGGATGTGAGCCATGACATGAGGATGATGATGAGTTGCCATATATGGTCACACCACAATGGATGATAGGTCTGTTATCACTAGTGATCAAGAGATTTTTCCATTATAGAGTGTTTTAACAGTATGGAAGAGTCTAGGAAATTTCTTGGGGTTTAGCACTATATGCTCAAGTCCAAGCTAAGAGATCCATGTGGGGTGTGCAAGTTGATTACCAGTATGCCTATGATCAGATTGATAGATTGGGTATATGCAGTGGGATATGTGTGAGCATATTGTAGATGTTGGTATGTCAGAAGATTATTTAGAGTGGTTTTCTCACCACAGGTTCCCACGGTTTACTGATCCTAGTGATCCTATTCCTAACATGGATGATCCTTTGGATGATGATGACAGTGGTGGTGGTAGAGGAGGTGGGAGAGTACTGAGATATCCACCTATTTAGAGAGCTCCTCAGCAAGCTAGAGGTAGGGATGGAGGACATGGAGGTCCATAGATGAGAGGTGGTCATGCACAAGGGAGAGGGGGTGGTTACAGGAAGAGACTAGTATAGCTAGTACTAACCATGGTATGGGGTCAGTGATGATAGAGAGTGGCCAAATAGCTTATATTGTTTAGGCTAAACAAGGTCAGGGTCCTCAGATTCCAGCACAATAGGTGCCTTAGATTCATGTACAACCCCAAGCTCCATTATAGCCACATGTTCATCCATAGCTATAGGTACAGCCATAGTGAGGTGCCATTACTAGATTAGAGCACAATTTGTAGGGATTCAAGACTATGTTGGCTATAGGGACCAGTGTGATAGATAATTTTAGAGTGATGATGTAGGCATTTATGGCTAGGATGGATCTGATAGCTAGTGGTGCTAGTTCTAGTTGGGCTCCTCCTACTACACATGATAAATTAGAAGACAAAGATCTAGATGGTACAGGTGATACATCAGGTGGATCAGGTTCCCCTAGCGGGTCATGATTAATTTTCAAGAGATCATTGGATCACATGCATTTTTTTTATCTATTAGATGTTTGGATTTGATCAAGACTTTGATGTACCATTTTGTTATGATGTAGCTTTGATATTTTAGATATTTGATTTGCATTTATTATGATGACTTGATCACTTTGATTTCATTATGATATATATGAGAGACTTTATTTGATTATACGATGTCTATATGATGCACTTTATTTTTACATGCTATGAATGCAATGCCTTGTATATGACATAGTTAGATGAACGAAAATGTATACAAATCTTAGTTCTATATTCTTCTTATTTATGATGGATGCAAATTTAAATGATAAATGCAATGTAATGATCGTAATGAATGCATGTTTTTTTTTTATAATGCAATATTCCCATGAAATGCACCTATATGAATGATGAAATATTTATGGATAATCTATAATTTTAATATTTGTATAACTTATAAATAATGTTTAGTGTAGGTAATGGTAAATGTACAAGAAATTCTCCATAATTGATTGATTTCAACCAAGATAATGATATCAAATTATTGAATATTTAACCCCCTTGAACTTAGGAAATCCACTAAATGCAATTAATCTAAGAATAAAATGCAACTAACTGTCACTTTGTCTTTGCAAAAGAAATGCAAAAGAAGATAAATCTTCATCATTGAGCTTTTTGTGAACTAGGAGAAAGTACAATCATCATTGATTGTATAACCACATCATGATAATATAAATATTTCTTTCATTGATCTTGTAATCAATTGAAACTAGTACAACCCTCACTAGTTGAAAATCAACTATGGGAGTCTGGATTCCGGTTTCCTCAGATTCAATGATGCAATTGGATGTTGGTATTAAGATATGGACGATCTAAATATCCAAGGTATCCATTTGCATAAACAAACAAAGGTCAACCCTCCTTAATATATGGATGTCCTTGATGATTCTTTGATGATCATTTCCTTAGATGAATTCACATAGTTTGGTGAATCTTCATCAAAACAGTCACACAGAAAACAAGAAAAATATCATGTCTTCATCATCACCAATCTAGTCAAAACATCATTGATTAGCTTAAAATAACATGACTCAATTAATATCATTAAAAAAAACTTCAAGTGTTTGTATTGTATTAATATTTTCAATAGAATTCCATCCATTTTGATATGTTAGGTTTTGTCAATTTTTAATCCTAATAATAAGGTCATGAAGCTCAAAGATCAAGTTTCAAGATCGAATTCTTGCATTGAACAATGATATATATCAAAGGTTCAAAAA
The DNA here is from genome assembly GCA_018584345.1 of Thuja plicata. Taxonomy (NCBI): domain Eukaryota; kingdom Viridiplantae; phylum Streptophyta; class Pinopsida; order Cupressales; family Cupressaceae; genus Thuja; species Thuja plicata. Next base: position 1,360,442 of record MU225693.1, read on the forward strand.
TGTCTATCCTCTAAAGTTTTGAAAATCTCTCACATGTCATGTGATCAAAAAGTGTCATTATCGAATTTGTTCATGTAAAACCAATGCTACCCCCAAGTGAAGATGAAACCATGTGTAAATTTGGGCAAATCAAACCTAATATGTGACAAAATTTTTGACAATGCACCTCAAAAGACTTTATTATGACTATGTACAAATGACAACTGCAAGGATATATACCATGAGATGGAAAATGCAATATGTACAAATGCAACTTAGGAAAGATGTAAGGGATCAAAAAGTGCCTATTTGCCAGGTTTTCACCTTTTGAATATATTTCTCTTTTTCTCTTTTTTTTTGGCTTTTTTTTGCTACCAAGGTACCTATTTCTAGGTTTTCACCAAGGAACTTTTCTCTTTTTCTATTTTTTTCTTTGATTTTTTTCTCCTTTTTTTTATAGCATCAAGGAACCTATTTTATAGGTTTTCAACAAGACAACAATTTTTTGTTCTTTTGAAAAAAAAATTCTTTCTTCATGCTCAATTTTCCTCTTTTTATGCTTTTCTACTTTTCTATTTTTTTTTAATTTTTGATCTTTCTTTTTTTTTTTCTGAACTTTTCTCATTTTTTGGATTTTGAAATTTTCACATGTACAAAGAGTTATGATAATCTCATAGAATACACTTTTGTATGATACTCTTTCAACCTATACACTTTCATCTACTCAGGTGTAAAACCTCTTCAAGTGAATGCTATTGATAGGTTTTTGTAGCTCATCTCCTTTACAATCAGGAAACTTGTATGTTCCCATGCCAAAACAAGAAGTAATAAAAAGGGTCCTAGGTAATTTTCTTCCCATTTCCCTTTATTTTATCACTCTTCTTGATTCTTAGGGTTCTCTCTCAACACTAAATCTCCCACTTGAAATGGTCTACGTTTCATCTTTTTGTTGTAATTCCTTGAAATTTGGTTTTGGTACACTTTCAAGTGTTCATAGGCTTGATTTTTATGTTCTTCTAATAATTCCAATTGTTGAAGTTTTGCAACCCTATAATCCTCATAATTTATCAACCCTTACAATGATACTCTCAAAGATGGGATTTCAACCTCTAAAGATAAAACAACTTATGCTCCATAGACCAAAGAGAATTGTGTTGCCCTTATTGGTGTTCTAATCCTCGTTATATAGGCCCACAATGCCGAGTTCAATTGTATATGCCAATCCCTTCCTAAATTATCAACTGATCTCTTCAATATTTTAAAGATGTTTTTTATTTGTTGCTTTGGCTTGATCATTTCCTTGAGGATAGTAAATTGAAGAAGAATGGTGTGTAATGTGAAATGTCTCACACAATTCATCAACATATTTTTCTTGAATTGTTTTCCATTGTCTTTGATGATGGCATGAGGAATACCATATCGATGAATAATGTTGTTTATAATTAACATGGACATTTGTTTACCCATCACAGTTGTTAATGGCACAACTTATACCCATTTTGTAAAGTATTATGTTATAGTTATAATGAACTTATGACCACTGGATGAAGGTGGATAAATCATTCCAATAAGATAAAATCCCCATTGGTAAAAATGCCATGGTTTAATGATTGGGTGTAGCTCTTGTGCATGCACATGAATCATATTTCCATGATATTGACATTTCAGACATACTTTAACAAATTAACAAGAATCTTTCTCTAAGGTTTTCCAAAAATAACCCATGCAAAGGATTTTCTTAGCTAGGTTCAATCTACTTGAATGAGACCCACAAATACCCTCATTAACATCACATAAATATAAATTTGATTCCTCATCCACTAGAAACCTAAGTAGCATTCCTTCAAGAATTTTATGATACAATGTGTCAGATAAGATAGTATAATGGGTTGCTTGGTGTATGAAATGTCTCCTTTGGGTTCGGGTTTAGTCCAAGGGTAAGACTTGGTTTATTAGATAAGTAAATATAGGTCCATACCAAGGTGATTCATGTCCATTTAATAGGAAAATAAGTTGGGTTTTGGGTAAGTCAAAAGTAGGTTTTACCAATTCTTCCACCAAGAACCCATACTTAGAATTCTGATCTGGCATTTGAAGTAATCTGGCTAGAGTAGCCATAGCATCAGCTGCTCTATTTTTATCCCTTGGAATTTGTTCAAATGTAATAAAAAAAAAATACTTTTTCTTGTCATCTATCATCCTTTTGTACGCCATCAACTTGTCATCCTTAGTTTGATATTCATAATTGATTTCATTGATGACTAGTTGTGAATCCCTATATACTTGTTCTATCATGTTCAATTCTAAAGCCAATTTGATTACAATGACTAAATCCTCATATTTTAGAATATTATTAGTGCATGGGAACAAAATTTTGTAAGACTTAGGAATGGTATATCCATGTGGTGTGATCAAAAAAATACTAGCTCCTGGTCCATGTTGGGTATAGGATCCATCAAAATACAACTTCCATGCTTTTGGTTCCACATTTACTATCTATACATCTGTAAATTCTATCTGAATAGGATGATTTGAAACTAAGGGATCCTTTTCAAATTTATTTTCCATTACTTTTCCTTTGATGGCTTTCCTGTCCACATACTCAATATCAAACTCACTTAATATCAGCACCCATTTAGCAATCCTTCCTATGAAAGCTATTTTTCTAAGTAAATACTTGAGTGGATCAAGCTTAGCAATCAATTTGTCCTTGTGCATCAACATATAATGTTATAGTTTTTGGGAAGAAAAAACTACTGCTAAGAAAGCTCGCTCCATGAAACTATAATTTAACTCATATTTAATCAAGGTTATGATTAAGTAATAGATTTCTCTTTCTTTTCCCTCATCATCTTCGTGTGCCAATAAAACCCCCAAAGATTTCTCTGGTGCCAAAATATACAATATTAAGGGTTTACCTTTAATGGGTGGCATAAAAATAGGTGGATTTACTAAGTATTTCTTCAATAGTGTAAAATCTGGTTCACATTCATCATCCCATTTGAAGATAGTATCTTTGTGTAATAACCTGGTAAAAGAATGACATTTTTTCGCCAATTGAGAGATGAATCTTCTAATGGATTAGAGCCTTCCTTGTAGTGATCTCATTTGGATAATTTTTTTGGGTGTTTCCATTTCCATAATTGATTGCACCTTTTCCAGATCTACTTCTATTCCCTTTGCTGAAACTATGTATCCCAATAACTTTCCAGATTGAACACCAAATTCAAACTTTTTAGGATTTAACCTAACTTTAAACTGTTCCAATCTTGTAAAGATTTTCTCTAAAATAGGTAGATGATATTTCTTTCATGTGACTTAGCTAAAATTTCATCCACATTATCTTCAAGGAATGTGTGCATCATGTCATGGAAAATTGTAGTCATTGCCCTTTGATATGTAGCTCCAACATTTGAAGGCCAAAGGGCATGATATTCCAACAAAAGGTACCCTAAGTACAAGTAAAAGAAGTCTTTACTCGATCTTTAGGTGCTATTCTGATTTAATTGTAACCGCTAAATCCATCCATTAATGAGAACATGGATTGTTCTACTATCAAGTCCACTATAGCATCAATGCTTGGTAATAGAAAATCATCTTTAGGGAAAACAAGATTGAGATCTCTAAAATCGGTGCACATTTGGATGGACTTGTCATGCTTTATCACTGATACAATGCTTTTACATCCATTCTGCATAGGCTATGACTCTTATGAAGCCAACTTTTAGTAAATTCTCTTACTCTGCTTTAACCGACAAAGCCACACGAGGATGCATTTTTCTCAACTTTTGTTTAAGAAGTTTTACTCTGAGTCTCCCATTCAGATGATGCATTATAAAGATAGGATCTAATCCCTACATATCTACATAAGACCTTGCAAAATTCATTTTCTTTTCTTGGAAGAATTTGATGAAATCCTTTCTTTCTATTGGAGTTAAAGATGCTGCTAGATGGATGAACCTGGGTTCCAATTCCGTGCCAATGTTAAATTTTTCTATTGGATCAATTAAGATGGGAGATTTTTCCTCTTCATGTTTGGGTAAAGTGTCCAATAACTCTTCCTTAGGTGCCACAATTGGGTTTTCACCTTCAGAGACATCCTTAATTTTTACCTTTTTTGGGTCTAGCACTCCCACATGGTGATTTTCACCACTAGACCTTTTCATTTTTTTTTACTTTTTTTTCCTTGTGGATTAAGAGATTTTACATTTGCTTCCATCATCATGCTTGGATCAAATTTATTGGTGGAAGATGGTTCAACCACATTGAGCTATTGGGTCATAGCATTGTTATTGGGGAAATAAATTATGTCATTAGGCTCTATCAAATCCCAATCAAAAAGTTCATTTAGAACATGTGGGGAACTTGACCCTTGATCCATATTGGCTTGTTTTTTTGTACTAGATATAGGAGCATAGGTATGAATTGATAAACATAAAGTTTTTCCATTAGTATGCAATGAGAATTTTTTTATAAACTATCGGTTACACTACACCGAAAGTTAGGTTTTTAGTTCAAACCAAAAATGCTAAGCAAGGAGGAAACTGAAGACACAGTTTTGCAGTGTTAACCGAAAGTGAAAACCAAAATGATAAAGTAGAACCTAATAGAGGAACCCGATGAGAAAACATAGTGCAAACCAAAATAAAAAAAAATAGTGCAACCCAAAGACAATCAAACTGATTTAAGAGAAAATCGAGTATCAGCCACTAAAAGTCAGTTACATCCCAAAAAAGTGGATCCAACTTCCACATCAAATAAAACACTCATATTCTATTTATAGAGATTTTTTTGTTTTAAAACCATTACTTACGGGACAAGAAACATTATTTTAATTGTTTTAATCAATCTAACTAATTGAAAACATGCAGACTAGGAGATCAAGGTCAAGTTGTAAACCTGTGATCCTAGATTTAGTTTCATAATACATGAAACTTAATTAGGTCAATCTATCTTATAAATAAATGTTGTAATAATTCAAAATTATATATGAGAGGATGAATGTAGCCAATGAGCACATCTATGGATCAGACTAAGAGCTTCAAGAAGAAGAACAACAAAAGATGAATTTGGTTATCAAGAACCAAGAACGGAGGCTACTGAGCAATAGAGGTATTAATCAGTCACAATAGGTGATACATTTATACATGTGAATTGTAATGGATCTATAATCAGAAATTGTTAGATTGCATACACTTAGGTCAATGAGTGTTTTTGTCTGCATTCTAACAAGTGAAGCAAATAGAAGAAATCCTTTCAAGGGAGGTGGATTTCACAATCCTATTGTAATTCTCTTAATTGAGGGTACACTAAATAGTGTTGCTAAAGATCTTAACATAGTAGATCTTAGCCGGTCTCCACATAATACTCCTAACAGGGTAGATCATCAAAAGTGATCAAATTGTAAGCCTTAACCGGCCCCTTTCAATATGCAGATAATGAAGATTTTGTGGGTGCCATCCCCACCATGGTTTTTACCTTCTAGGATGGGTTTTCTGCGATATCATATCATGTGTTATGAATCGATTAATTTGATGAATGTTTCTATGAATCTTTACATGTTTGATTAATTTAAAGAATTGATGTCTTACACAAAGATAGTATAGAACAAATGGTTGGATAAACAATTGATTACATAAAGGTTAAAGGATAAAAGAGATAAAAGTTTTAGAGGTACTGATTCACCCCTCCCCTCTCAGTACACACTTCCCATTATTTCCAACAATTGGTATTAGAGCTAGAACTCTTATTTGGAAACATTAAAGACTTAAGAGAAAAGATCATACAATGGAGAAGTACAAACTTGAAAAAAGTATTGAAAATCAGAAGCTAGAAATTCAGTCTTCTATGATCAGTATAAAGAAGAAAGAATCAAGATGAGACAACTGTTAGATGAAAGAAAGATTATGGCATCTTGTTGTAATGAGAAAGATTACAAGGAAGAAGAGATACCCGATCTATTTGAGTCTTCAGGATCCACTACAATAAAAGCATCAGATACATCAGAAGAAAGCATCACAAGCTTAAATGAAATCAATCAACATCTGGCTAGACAAGTGAAATGTCTACAAATCAGTGAAGAGACACATATGGTAAGAATGATTGATGTCATGAACAATGCTAGAAAAGCTGAGAAAGAGAGAACACTAGATATTGATGATAGAAGGAAGATCACTGAAAAGATACCAGAAAAAGAGTCTAAAATACAGAGGCTTACAGAACATCATCATGAGATTACAAATCAGATTATTCTTATGAGTCAAGAGGAAAATAGAATGAATGTTGAACTCATTGAAAGAATAGAAGCTATCAGTGAGCTAAGGGAAGAAAATGAAAAGATGAAACAAGAACTCAGAATTTAGCAGCAGTATAATGAGATAATCAAAAGAGCTGAAGAAAGCAATAAAAGAATGGATGATTTTCTTGATAGACAAAGGAGAGCCAACAACAAAACCGGACTAGGCTATACCGAGAATGTAGAATCACCTAAACAAGATGATTCAAAGAATTTCTATGAAAATTTGAGACCAATAAAGCTGACATGCCATCACTGTGGAAAGCAAGGCCACACATCAAATGTATGCAAGAGAAAAATTAATGGTATTCCTAAATCTACATCTTTATTCATAGGAATTTGTTATAAATGTAACATGAAAGGACATAAATCATATGAATGTAAGTCTGAGATGAAACAACCAAAGAAGGAAACCTACATGGAAAAATAATGTCCTACTTAAAAAATGCATGGGCACACTACTCTTGAATGCTGGAAGAAGAAAAAGCAAGCATGGAAGCCTAAAGGTCAAGAATCGGTCTATCAACCGAATAGAGTCGGTAACCAGTATGTATGGGATTAAAAAACTTGCGCAAATTGTACAGCATGTAGAAGATTTGGTCACATGGCTGCAAATTGTATGAGACAATGGACAAGAAAGTCTAGAGGATGGACTAACCCCAGAATGGCATGTTTACACTATCATAAAGTTGGTCATCTAAAAAAAGACTGCAGAGACCGAATGATAGAGACCATCACCTTTGCCAATGGAAACACCATTGAAGACATCAGGAAGATGAGAAACAAAATGTGGAGGAAAGATACAAGTAATGATGAAGCTGGACCAAGCAATGAAATTGGTGACACCCTATCCAATGGATCTAGTGACATCACCACCCCCACCTAACCAAAATAAGTAATTATGGAACTGCATTACACCAAGTTATATTTTGCATCAATTCCAATCATACATAGTTGAAATTCCAAATTAGCATGATTATAGATGCACTATGGTATTACTTGTTAAAATATATGAAAACTAATTCATCAGTTAATACATACCAAAATACATCAGTATACATTCAAATCTGAATTGTCTGCACTTACCGATAATTGTCGGTTAACATGTAGAATCTAAATTTGCTAGTGTAAACGAGATGCATCAGTAATCACGTGAGTTGACAAAGTAGTCTTTGCCATACACCGAAATGCATCGGTGAAAGTAATAAGTTAGATGATTTCCCTAAAGCATCACATTGTCACTAAGAGGGAAGTTATTATATCAACCAACAAATTTGTATTCACACACCAAGGAGTTGTTGATAATTAATGACTTGACCTAGGGCAAAGTCTATAAATAGATGACGGAAGGATTTCATTTCTCACCAGCGACTTGAATGAAGTGACAAGAGAGAAACCAGAGATAGAAGCGAAAGCATTGTAGAGAAACTCCAACCCAATTCAAAGTACTCCAATAAGATTAGTTACAACTATAGAGGTTAAAGTAAGTACCAAGCATAATCGAGAACTCTGTTTATCATTTATAGAAAGCCCTTATTTTAGAAACAATGACCACAACATCATGAACTGCTAAGATGAAGAGTATTAAGAAGGATAAGGTCAAACTTGTCAAGAACTCTACCTGTGTAGAACCACATTATAAGATATGCCCATAGGTTGCATCCCAACCTGATAATACTGGAGCATTCTCACAAATACCAGCTAGGGTTTTCTCATTGAAGATGTGCAAGCATACATACACTGCAAAATTACAGAAATTGGCAACCTAGATGTTGAACAAGCTTTCAAGAAGCTATGCAAAGATGATGGCACTATTAAAGATGATCAAAATCACATCAAAGTGAAAGGGCTCACAAATTCCCTATGCTTCCTGAAAGAGTTTAAGACCGAGTGGATTCAGTTAGTATTGAGTAGGATCCACAACCAAAAGTTATGGCTAGATGAGCCTAAACCAATAACATGAGATGTTATTCATGTAGTCACCGATTATCCAATAACTAATAAGATAAAGGCATTGAAGCACCCGCCCAAGCCTAAAATTGAGAAGAATACAGGAGCTAAGTGTGATGGAAGAGGACTTAAGGTATCCACTATCACAGATGATGAACTTAAATTTGGAGCGTGTGTCTTAGGATACAAGTTCTTTTAGACAAGTAGGATAAACAACATTGCATTCGGAGTAGTGGATACAACCTACAAGATTTTGAAAAAGGGAACTCAGTTGGATCTATCAAAACTTCTACTCAAGGAGCTAGAAGAGAACTTAAAGACAATAAAAAATGCAAAATCAAATTCTTGTAAGTTTGGTTCACTTATCATGTGCATATGCATCTACTTCCAATAATGTTTTCCATAAATAGGAAATGTGAAATGGGATACAACAAGACCAGTCACCATACACATTAGTGAGTTTATAAAATCACTAGGAGATAATTTTGAGTTAGTAATGGATGAATAATTTGTTGGATTCAAGGACACAAAGCAAAAAAGAGTAAGGATCCTCGAGCAATTAATTGAGAAATTCAAGATTGATATATGTTTCATGGTAGACAAATAATTCACATACATCAATCCTTCTATACCAAGAATAGCATGGCTATAACCACTTGACTATGAAGTGAACATAGATCAAGAATCCAATGCAATTGATGCATTAATAAATGAGCCATTAGATAAAACACAACCCAATTTTGGCACTTATGAACAAGCCAAAGAAAGAATCAAAACTGGCTTGGTTATAAAGAAGATAGACATGAAGAAGGATAAAATGGTCAAGAACTTGAAGAAAAGGTTGTCGGTTATAGAAGAGGAAACTGAACAGAAAGAAGAAACCAAGGGATAGTCACTTGTGAGTGAAATTGAGAAGGAAAGTGACTCTAAATCTACAAAGTCAAATACACCATTACCTTCCCTAGCTAAGAAGCCTAAAACTATAGGTTCTACAAGGACAAGAAGTCAAATAGCTAAGGACAAAAGTCCTTCACCATTAAAGAAAGGTCAAGTAAGGACCTATAAGAGGAAAATTGAAACACAAAAAAGAGGGCCAAACGAAAGAAGAAAGCTCATTAGAACTAAGGAGGACATTGAGGACACCAAATATGATGAAGCCATTCAAAAGGAAAAGAATAAGATACCTAAAATAGTTGATGAAGTGTGTACCTCAATTATCAAATTAGGTACAGTAAATAGTAGGAAGGTCAAGAAATGGTTAACATTGGATCCCTTGGATCAAAATAAGATTGAGGAGGCAATCATCAAGATGATGTGCATATTCAAACACCTCCCAATACAACTGGTAGACAATATGCCCAAAGAAGTACAAGATAGGATATCAGCAAGATGGACATTTGCCTTGCACTCTGAGAAAGAAATCAGGGAAATAGCCCTAGTATCAGTCATGCCTCCCTAATAAAAAATGGAGGAGATCAAATAAATGATGAAGATTCATTGCAAAAGGTTCTCACCAAATTTGAGAGCCTACCAAGTGCTTAAAGGACTTCTACTGGACCTAGACAAAAAGAGTGAAGCCGAATGGAGAAAAATACTTGATATTCCTAAAAAGGATACAAGTCCTGAGCCACAAAGAGCTCTTACCAAGAATCAAGAGACCAAGGATGATTAGGCTACTCAGAGCACCAAACCAATTACCATCATTGATGTAGAATTGGACAAAGAGGAACTAGACACTATAGGCAACAAGAATATGGATGTTGCAAATGAGACATGGCCAGACACTACTATGGACCAAACTATGGACAATACAATTATTGACATCCTGATGATCCTGCAGATGAAATTCAGAAAGATGAAGATGCCACTATTGCCAAGGACCAGACTAACAAATAGGACACTATAATTGATGTTGCATAGGTATACATACTGGGCCAAATGCAATTATTGATTCATGCAATCAATATTATCTCACAAAAGGGGAAGACCCCCAAGCCTGATGCAAGCATACTTGAGGACAAGGGTAATGAAGAGAAAAAAGACACAAATGATGAAAATAAGGACATAAATGATGAACAAAATGTCATTGATGGAGAACAGAAAGATGGAGATACCACGAAGCAAGATGAACAAATAAAAGATGTTGATGAAGTGCAAAAAGAGAATGATGAGAAAGAAAAGATAGTTGATACCACGCTGAAGGAAACTAAAGGTGAAGTTGTAGACACACCAAAGGTTGACAAGGAGACATCCTAAGAAAACCAATAGGAAAATACCGAGCAGCAAGAGAAAGGTACAACTCCTCAAAATCCATCTAGTAGCACATCAGACCAAGCCAAAAAGCTAGCTATGGTTCTGCATACATGTGGAACATAGAAGAAGAAGAAGAAGAAGAAGAAGAAGTTAGAAGTCACATTAGATGAGATTATTGAAATACTAAAATGTGACCCAACAACATTAGACTTTGAATCTCTCTAAGAGTATGGAGAAATCTGCCAAAGGAAAGCTTTGCAAGAAAAGCTTAAGAAGAAGCACCAAGATTCATTGGTTTTGGAGAACACAAGGGACATCTTGAGTTAGATTGTACCCAACATAGATGTTGATCACAATCCCCCCATTCTATATCAAATTTCCATCCTCACCGAAGCGATCACAACATAAAATGTTGATGCAAAAAAGGCAATTAAGGAGCAAGAAGAGGAGAAATTTCAATATAAATTGATAGAAAAGATCAACAAAGAAGTGGCAGAGAATAAGGTAAAGCTTTTAGAATTATCAGATCAATTAGATCCAATCATTACTAAAGTTGTTTCCTTGATACAAAAACTATGCACTTTAGAGAAGTTTGCTAAAGATAACAATGACAAGATTGCAAAGATTGAGTCTGATCTAACTAGAAGTGCACAAAGTCTAACCACGGATGGAAATGAAATAAATTTGCATTATGAGAAGATCATAGAGATCAAATAGTTAAGACAGGAACTTTGGGAAGAAGAGTCACAATTTAGAGAGGAGGTTACCAAAATTTAGTCCATACTATTACCGAACCTCACACTTCTGCAGACTCACCTAAGTTCAACAAGGCAACTTATTGCCACCCCTGAGATGTCTGTAGAAGACAATATCTATGTCATGCATGCATAGATTACACTAGAGCACATGGATCTTGAACATCTGAAGGATAAATGGGAGAAGATGATGGAGGAAATGAAATCCTCACACTCTCATATTTTTTATAAGCTATAGGTATACACCTTTTCCCTTACTATCAAAAAAGGGGGAAAAGTAAATTAATATGTATAACGATCAATAAAATTTGATATGTACAAAGATAAATAAAAGGGGAAAATGAAATACTATGTACAGAGATAGAGCATATAGTGAAAATGAGGAAAGAGTATAAAAAGACAAGTGTATAATGTACATACATATACTATACTATACCAGCATATGCATAGGGGGAGTCGTGAAATGACTAAGGCATATACAAGGTGTTCATACTATAAATTTTGATAGTATTTTGCACATATTTGTTTTTTATACTAATTTCAAAGGGGAATATTGATAAACATAAAGTTTTCCCATTAGTATGAAATGAGAAAACAAGTTGTATAAACTATCGGTTACAATACACCCAAAGTTAGGTTTTTAGTTCAAATTGAAAAATGCTAAGCAAGGAGGAAACTGACGACAGAGTTTTGCAATGTTAACCAAAAGTGCAAACCAAAATGATAAAGTGGAAATCGGCAGGAGGAAACCAACAGAGGAACTCGATGAGAAAACACAGTGAAAACCAAAAGAACAAAAATAGTACAACCTGAAAGACAGTCAAACTAATTTCAGAGAAAACCGAGCATCAGACACTAAAAGTCAGTTACATCCCAGAAAAAATGGATTTGACTTCCACGTCAGATAAAACACTCATATTCTATTTATAGAGTTTTTTTTTTTTGTTTTAAAACCATTACTTAAGGGAAAAACAACATTATTGTAATTGTTTTAATCATTCTAACTGATTGAAAACATGCAGACTAAGAGATGAAGGTCAAGTTGTAAACCTATGATCATAGAGTTAGTTTCGTAATACGCGAAACTTAATTAGGTTAATCTATCTTATAAATAGATGTTGTAATCATTCAAAATTATATATGAGAGGATGAATGTAGCCAACGAGAACATCTATGGATCAGACTAAGAGTTTCAAGAAGAAGAACAATAAAAGATGAAATTGGTTATGACGAACCAAGAATAGAGGTATTAATCAATCACAATAGGTGATACATTTATACATGAGAATTATAAAGGATCTGTAATAAAAAATAGTTAGATTGCATACACTCAGGTCAATGAGTATTTTTTTTTGCATTCTCACAAGTGTAGCACATAGAAGAAATCCTTTCAAGGAAGGTGGATTTAAAAATCCTATTGTAAATCTCTTAACCGAGTGCACATTAAATAGTGTTGCTAAAGCTCTTAAGAGAGTAGATCTTAACCGGTCTCCACATAATACTCCTAACAGGGTAGATCATCAGAAGTGATCAAATTGTAAGCCTTAACCAGCCCCTTCCAATCTACAAATAGTGAAAATTTTGTGGGTGCCATACCCACTGTAGTTTTTACCTTCTAACAGGGGTTTTCTGTGATATCATATCATGTGTTACGAGTCAATTACTTTCATGAATGTTTCTATGAATGTTTACATGTTTTATTAACTTAAAGAATTGATATGTCTTACACAAAGATAGTATAGAACATATGGTTGATAATCAATTGATTACATAAAGGTTAAAGGATAAAAGAGATAAAAAATTTAGAGGTACTGATTCACCCCTCTCCTCTTAGTACACACTTCCCATTATTTCCAACATGAATGACATCTATTTCCTTGTCATGACAAGAATCTTTGGATAGAGAATCCCATTCATACTCACTGGAGTCATATTCACTTTCAGATCCTATCATATGTACATGTTCATAGGAATAATGAATATGGCTTGAGTTACTCCATTTCTCTTGATACCCTATGCCTTATTTTTAATCCTTGGATCTCCAAGGAGGTTGAATGGGTTCTAACAAGCCTTTGTTTCTTATGCCTACGGGTCCTCTTCCCTTGTAACCTATCTTTTTAATTATTTGGAATCCTTTTCCATATTGTTCAGTTTGAATGTTGACATGTTGAACTATTTTGATGGGAACACTTGCACTATCCTCATATTTATAAAGCCATTGCAAAAATTTATTATCTTATTTTTCTAAGGCCGATTGATCTCTTTTCCTCACAAAATGGAAATTTTACTTTTCAGTTAGATGAGAACTAAAAGGTTTTCCATGTGTCCTTGGAGAAGTGGGAAAATAAAATAATGAAACAAAATATTCCTCCACTCCTTTTTGATGTTTTTTTTTTTTTTTCAAACTTGTGCATCATTTCATTCATCTTTTGATAATTGTCCTTTTTGTCTTGTTCTCTTTCAGCCCTAGAAGGTTTCAAAGTTTGTTCCCTTGGAGTAGAAACTTTTACCAAATGGTCATTAGAGATTTCAAACCACAAAGCTAGCCTTCTCTTTTCCCTTAGTTGATTTAGATAAGTTAGTTTCATTAGGACTTGAGGTATAAGTAGCATTTAATGTCAAACTAGGACCTTCTTCCTTACTTTCTTCAATAATTGCACTAGGAATTACTCCTTCTATATTGTGTGGAATAAATAACTCATGTATAGGTTTCACCATGTTACAATATTGAAAGGAATTTCAGTCTCCTCCAATAGTAATTTCCTCACCCATGTATGGAAATTGGATACATTGGTGATATGTCGAAGGCAACACTTGCATTTCATGAATCCACGACTTTCCTAACAATATGTTATAAGTTAATTTCATGTCTAAAACTTGAAAAATGGTGTCTTTCTTGATTGGGCCTACTTGAACAGGCAAAACCACCATTCCTTTGGAAGAATTCTCCTCCTCGTCATAAGCTTTGATGGTGATTTTTTTTCTTTGGATCAATGGATTATTTTGATAACCCTAAAGCCTTAACTAGACTCAGGTACAAATATTTAGACCATATCCTCCATCAATGAGGACTCTTTTAACATGGTGCTTTTGGATTATGACCACTATATGCAATGGTAGTTTTTGAGGATGATTTATAGACATTTCATCTTGCTCAGAAAATGATAGACAATGAGGTGCAATGAGATGACCTACCATGTTTTGGAACTTTTCTTCCTCCAAGTTTTTCAGGAATAGTCATTTCAACAAGGGCTTTCTCCAAGATTTCCTTATGATTGGGAGAAAGTTTCAATAGCTCCAATATGGAAATTTGAGTCTGTGTCTTTTGGAATTTATCCGCTAAGCTATAGGGCTTCATTGAAGAAGGTGTTTTCTTGGTCAAAGTGGTTTCTTGAGTAGGAACAAAATTTCTAGAGGCACTTCCTTATAGGGTGATCCTTGCTACTTGCCCCTAGTAACATTTATAGTATTTTCATGTCCTGCTAGGGCATTGATAATATTATCATAGCTATGGGTAAAGTTAACTTTATTGTTACCCCTCAAATTATTTCCATTGTTGTTAGCATTTGAAGATTCTCCTTTCTCATGTTTGAAGAAAGGGGTTTTGAAAGACATGTGATCTTCATTATTTTGGGGTCCTTCCACTTTGATCACTCCATTATGAATGAGATCTTGTACCACATGTTTCAAGTGCATACCATCATTTGTCTTATATCCTTGATTTTGATGGTATTCACAATTGTTTGAATCACTCCACCATGATGGTTTCACTGGTGGCTCATAGGTCTAAGATTTAGGTAAGTTAATAATATTATTCGCAATGAGGGTTCTCAATGCATTTTCAAGAGGTTAACCCAAGATTGTGAATTTCCTTCTAGGAGATGGAGCAAAGAAGGGTTTATGCTTGCTAGCCTCTTGATTGTTCCCAAAATTGTTGTTGTTGTTATTGAAGGGAACCTTAGGTGCTTGATTCACATTGTTGTCTTAGTTAAATCCTCATGTGAGATTGAATGGAGTGGCTTTTAAGTTTTTGGATTCCACAAATCTATCATTTACCACACCCTTGTTAGTATTCTTAGGACAAAACCAATTGTTATTAGGAGGAGGTCTATTGTTGTTGTTGTTAGAAGTGTTGTTATTGTTATAATTTTTGTTGTCCTTGTAGAGTTTTATTTCTCCACTTTTTAATAACACTTCCTCTTTTGTGACTCCATTTTCAATTGGGTCTTGTAAATAATGTGGGCATTGTAATCTCAACCGATAGTTCATTTCCGTATTCAAGTTGTTGATGAAAATATCCATCTTTTCTTTTGTGGGAACACTTCAAGGGTATCTAGAAAATAACACTCTCCATCTTCTTAGGAAAAGTAAGAACCCTTCTCCATCGCATTTTTTTGTGTTGCATAAATTAATCATTGTGACTTCGTGCTTAATATTATAAGAATAGTGTGTTACAAATTTGGAAGCCAGTTCTTTGAAAGTGTGAATACCAGAGGGTAGTTTAGAAAACCACTCCATCACCATTTCTTCCAGGATTCTTGGAAATAATCTCATTAAATAAGTTGTTTCATGCATGAAATCCAAGCTTAATGCACATAATTCTTGTAGGTGATCTTGTGGATCAGATGCTCCCTCATATTTATCATACTTGGGAAAAATTACATTACTAGGGAATGGAACCACAATTAAGGTTTTATCAAATGAAAAAGAACATAATTCTTCAATTGAAAAGGGTTTAGGAGCCCCCATTTGTTTCATGTTGTGTTACTGCATATGAAATAACTTAAACTATTTGTTCATGATGTCAATGGGATTAGTCTCATCTTCTATTGGTTTCAATTTATCAACATCATAATCATGGGGAAGTTTTGTTCCCGCTTGTGCTAGATCGAGGAAGCACTTATCCCTATCTCTTTCTAAAAATTTCTCCATGAGTTTCATGAAGAATGGGCTTTGCACCACTTGGTTAACTTTTTCCTTGGTAGCCTCCTCATCCTGAGGGTTATTGTTGCCTCCATTGTTGTCCACCCCTTGGTTATTAGGGGTAATTCCTCCTCCATTACCCCCATTATTATTAACCTCTGTATTTCCACTATTTTGATTATCATTTGTGTCCTTGTTGATAAGATTAATGAGATCAGGATCCATATTACCAAAAGGAAAAGGCATCCTATTGGGTTCTACCTCATTTGTTGGTTCAATTATTTATTGTGGGGAGGTGAATGTATCACTTGGGAAGGGAATCTGTTGTCTTAGGTACATACTGTCAGATTGAAAGGTGGAATATATGTAGTGGGATCTAATGAAATCTGACATGAGCATAAATCAAATATTTCTTGGCTTTATCTCTTTGATCAATCCCTAAAAATGATTATTTTTTTGAATTTTCCAAATATGAGGGATTATGATCAATGTAAGATGATACACGGGTAGAACTTCCAAAAGGGTATCCAAATATGAAGTTAAATATTTTCCAAATCCTCATGAAATGACCCCTATTTTATTGTCTTAGTCTATACGAATGATTTTAAAATTGGTACATGGCACTTTGCAATCATCTACACGCTCAGTTGAATGATGTTACGTGTAACTTTACAACTTAGTACGTGTGAATTGATTGATGATACATGGTACTTAATAGGTTTATGCATCACTTGGTAGATGATTAAGTGCAAATTAAAACTTGTTACATGCCACTTGAGTTGTTAGGCACTACAAAATTATTGGTACACGTGACAAAAAGGATGATACACGTCACTTTACTAGTAAAAGTTATCTATCAGTGTTTTGATGGATTTTTTAAAAATTTAAAGTTTGTGATCAGATGTACAGGACATTTTCTTGTTTGAAAATGTAGAAAAAAATACAACACAGAGAAAAAATTGTTTCTTTATCCTAAACCACACAAAGTGTATGTTCTTGGATTGTTTTCATGGGTCTTAACAAGAACTTCAAAAAAAGCTACCTAAGGTCAATTTTGGCTCTTAACATGGATTTAAGAGGTAGGATTTCTACTTAACCAGGTTTTAATGTAATTTTGTTCAAAAAAATGAAGATTCTCTTATACCCCCATTAGAATGGCCTCCCACATGCATAGGGATACAATTTTTGTGTAATCCTAAAGGACTACTGGAGGAGGTAAAAATTATCAACACTTATTTGTCACTCAACCTTTTGAGGATGAATGCGTTTATATTATAGTGGGTCAGATTTTATCACGGTTAAAGTGATTTTCTCCCACTTGGGTTGTTCCCTCTCACCATCCTTGTAAGGATGTACTTGTGAGGTAGGCCCTCTATAGCTCTAGAATATTCATATCGAAGAAAGAAATGAATTGAATAGGTAGGTTTAGGAGTTTGATTCACTCAAAGAGTGAAGAGCATATCCCTACTACTTTATTCTCTTCCAAACACATTTAACAATTGTAAATTCCAACCTCTTGAAAAGGAGGCTTTATAAAGTAAATTTTTGGTTCATTTCTTAGCCTTTCTTTCTATCCCCAAATCCAACATGTTTGGCATTTTGATCAACTACAAGAGTTGAGAGCATAAGACTAATGTCTTTTTTGGTGAACAATAATAGGCTACTATTAAACTAATTTTGAAATTGAATGTCGTAATTAAAACAATATGCAAGCTTGTTAAGAAAAATACCTATTTTTGAAACTTACAAAAGGCTAGGCACATTTAGAAGTATTTTTCTTACTTTTTAAAACACCTTGTGGCGATCGTTCCCTCTCCTCCTCCAAAAAAGTTAGTTAACACAACCAACACAATGAGGGAAAACAAAGAAAATTGAAATAACAAAAACTTAAAGATCTTTCCTAAATTTGCAAATTTATTAAAGATCCTAACAAATTTAGTGTCAATTCAATGTAGGGAACTTAATTTTATAAGCTTTAACAATTGTAAAAAAATTCTCAAACAACTTCTCTTCTTCTCCTAAGCTTTCCAAAATGGACAAATTGTGAATTTCCTTTACATGCTTTTTAAGAATTCTTACCTCTTTATTCTCTTTGCAAACTCTCTGCTCTGGCTTTTGTACTTTTAGATGTTTTCTCATTTGCAAATCACAAAACATAGAGTATTAATTTATTTTATTTTAATAAGCTTTAAGTTGAAAAATATAGAAAGCACTATGTATCATTTAACATCTTATACGTGACACTTTACTATTGCTTACGCGGTATTTTAAAGTACTTTACACGGCATTTCAAGAAATACTACGTTAAAATTTAAGATATAATAGACGTGAAATAACTTTTAAAGGTGTAAAAACACAAAATCAAATGCGTAATAGAAAAGATAACACACGGTTAAATAAATATGAAAAGCATGATTTGACTGTTTAAACATGATAATTTTCTATCAAAGGTGTGACTTCTGTCTTGGTACACAGTTAAAGAAGGATTTGTAGGCGTGGGTTTTCCTGCAAACTCAAAATATGACAAGAAAAGATACAAAAAATGCAAATGAAGATGAAAAATGAAGATTAGAGGCCTAAAGCCCCACGGTGGGCGCCATTTGTGTATATATAAAGTATACCTTCATGAAATTAGTTTGAAATTAATCAATTCTATGGAAAGATAATCTAAATTTAATCAAAGAATTGACAAATTAATGATAAGCATTGCATGGCTCTCTAACTAAGCATGCTAATGAAGCTCTCATCCTTAATCTCCATTAGTGACAATCCTAGATTTAGAAATGATGTTTGATAATGCCTAATCTATCTCTCAAATTCTCAAATTGGAATGCAATTCATTCAATATTGCTCTCAAAACTCACTCTTACGCTCACAAATTGCTATGATCTTAAAGAATTTCTCTATAGTGTAGATGCAATTTCTCATGAATGTCTAGGATTCTTAATGCTCTTAAAATGCATGGTATTTATAGGATTTCCCAAGGGTAGGGGGTAGATTTAATTTGATCATGATCAAAGCATGGTTGAGTTGAAGGCTTTCAAATTGTTTCAAATGGAGACACCATTTAAATGGTGGTCTCAAAGGTTGGGATAAAGAGACAAGCATGATTTGACTGTTTAAACATGATAATTTTCTATCAAAGGTGTGACTTCTGTCTTGGTACGTAGTTAAAGAAGGATTTGTAGGCGTGGGTTTTCCTGCAAACTACAAAATATGACAAGAAAAGATACAAAAAAATGTAAATGAAGATTAGAGGTCCAAAGCCCCACGGTGGGTGCCATTTGTGTATATATAAAGTATACCTTCATGAAATTAGTTTGAAATTAATCAATTCTATGGAAACATAATCTAAATTTAATCAAAGAATTGACAAACTAATAATAAGCATTCCATGGCTCTCTAACTAAGCATGCTAATGAAGCTCTCATCCTTAATCTCCATTAGTGACAATCCTAGATTTAGAAATGATGTTTGATAATGCCTAATCTATCTCTCAAATTCTCAGATTAGAATGCAATTCATTCAATATTGCTCTCAAAACTCACTACTACGCTCACAAATTGCTATGACCTTAAAGAATTTCTCTATAGTGTAGATGCAATTTCTCATGAATGTCTAGGATTCTTAATTCTCTTAAAATGCATGGTATTTATAGGATTTACCAAGGGTAGGGAGTAGATTTAATTTGATCATGATCAAAGCATGGTTGATTTGAAGGCTTTCAAATTGTTTCAAATGGAGACACCATTTAAATGGTGGTCTCAAAGTTTGGGATAAAGAGACAAATTGACTGGTGAGGATGTTAAAGGATTAAATGAGTGATCAAGATTGCAAAGTTTGGAGTGATCCATGTGCTTTAAATCCTTGATTCTCATTGGCTCTTTGAATTATTGTCTCCTTTTTTGAAACGAATAAGGATTTAATCAATTAAATTAATTAATTAAATTAGCCATGTAAGGGAATATGTTGATTTTGATTTTTTATTTAAACTACCATTAATTGATTAAATCAATTACATAGCTTTGATTTATCCCTTTTAGGCTTAGATTTAATTAATTAATTTATATATTTATTAATTGATCCTTTGATTTAATGTGATTTAGTCCCATTTGATTTAGTTAGCTTCCATTTGATTCAATTAAGTACACGTAACAAAATTTAGGTGTCTACAATAACATTGACTGGAGTTTCCCTAAGAGAGACAAAGTCTAGACCTTCTATTCCTGATAATATTTATAATTGAAAAGTATTTGAAAATGATAAAGATATTCTGAAATTCATTCAATGTGTTGATAAGTATGAGGGTTAGGTGATTGATGTAATGCATTAATAGAAGTAGTGGATGGGAAAGAAATGATAGTCGGTAGTGCAATTGTTTATTTAACTACAAATAAAATTCCAAAGCGTCTGGTATATTTAGAGGGTACCTTTGATGATAATGATAGTAACTTGCACTAGAAATCCTCTATCAAGTTGGAAGATTTAGAAGAAATAAACTTAGGTTTTTAGTTTTCTCCTAAAATGGTTTACTTAGGAAATAATTTGGTCCCTCATAGTAGAATGAATTTGATAAATCTTCTGAAACAATACAAGCATTGTTTTCTTTGTCTTATGAGGATTTGAAAGAATATAGGGACAATATGTTTCAACATGATATTCCCTTGAAACCTGATGTCAATCTAGACAAAAGAAGATTCCCATTAATCTGACTTTAGCCTCAAAGATGTAGCAAGAGTTGATGAAACTTAGAGAGTATAAAATCATTAAACCTATTAGGCATTCCTCTTGGGTTTCCAACTTGGTTCTAGTAAGGAAAAAGAATGGGAATATCTGACTATGTGTGGATTTTAGGAATTTGAATGTCATATCTTTGAAAGATAACTATTCTTTCCCTAACACGGAGGCAATGTTGTAGAAGGTAACTGGTTGTGATTTACTGTCTATGATGGATGGTTTCTGTAGATACAACCAGGTAAAGGTAAAGATGTCTGAATAGTACAAGAAAACTTTGACCACTCCATGGGGAACCTATGTATATGCAAGGATTCCATTTGGTTTAAATAACATGGGTGCTACATTCCAGAGGGAAATGGATGTAGATTTTAAGGAATTTATTGATGTTTTCATGGTATTTTATCAGGATTATATAACTTCTTATTTTAAAGATGTAGGGGATCATTGTAAACACTTAGAGAAAATATTTTGTAAATATTTGGACTATGGTGTGTCATTGAATCCTGAGAAATGTCAATTTTCAGTTATTAAAGGGAGATTTCTTGGAAATATTGTATCTATAGAAGGAGTTAGAATTGATCTTGAAAGGGTTGCTTCTATTGATAAGGTTCAATTTTTGAAAAATATCAAAGGAGTACAATCATTCTTGGGTAGGATCAACTTTGTCAGAAGATTTATTGCCAACTTTTCTAAGATTGTAAATCCTATTATAAAAATGCTAAAGAATATGTTAAAATTGAATGGGATAATGAGGCTAAAGAGGCATTTGATAAGATAAAAAGGGCCATTCAAGATGTACAAGTTTTAAAATTCCCTGATTATAAACAACCATTCCAGTTGTTTTCTTTTTCTTCTTTTCATACTATAGCAATAGTTCTATTGCAGAAGGATAGTGAAGAGTATGAACATCCTATTGCATTTTTCAGTAAGTCATTATAGGATGGGGAATTGAAGTATGAAATAATGGAGAAGAAAGCTTATGCTTTGGTAAAGGTTGTGAAATATTTTAGGCCATACCTAGTAAATGGAAGTAGAGTAGCTTATGTTTCAAGTGTTGTTGTGAAGGACTTTTTTTCTCAGTCAGAGGTTACTCAACGAAAGTGTATATGGATCAATCATATTCAAGAATTCAATTTGGAGATCCAAATCACAACATTAGTAAGAGAATTAGGGTTATAAAAGATAATGGAAGAGGCCAACCTTGAAGCTATTCAGGTAAATAATGTCCAGGTTGATAATAAGACAAGAATTGAAAAAAAACCTTGGCACATTAGTATTGTTTACTTTCTAAGAAAAATTAAATGTCCAGAGACACTGACAAATAATCAGAGGAGGAATCTGAAGTCACAGGCACAAAGGTATGTGTTAATTTAGGGTGATTTTTATTGGAAAAATAGAGATGGTGTTATTCTATTTTGTTTAGATAAAGTTCAAGGTGACAAGGTTTTAAAATATTTGCATAATGGATTATGTGGAGGTCATTATTAAGAAAGGAATACATCCCATAAGATCATTAGGGTAGGGTATTATTGGCCTAGCATAATTATAGAAACACATCATTATATAGTCAAGTGTGAACCTTGTCAAAAACTTTCTGGAAAGTGAAAAATCTAGCAATGATCACAGATAGATTCTTGTGGCTACAAATTATTTTACAAAATGGATAGAAGCCATTCCAACCAAACAAGTTACAAGAAAAGTGTTCATGAATTTTTTGATGTTTAATTTATTACAAGGTTTGGAATTCCCATCAAACTGGTTATGGACAATGCTATGTGTTTCTGGTCAAAAGAGTTCAAGGATTTTTGCGTCAAATATGGAATAAATAGTATTTATTCTTCTACTTACCATCCTCAGGGAAATGGACAAGATGAACCCTATAATAAGAGCCTAATGAATATCATTAAAAGGAATTTGGAGAAGAATACAAAATCTTGGGATTCAAATTTAAAGTTAGCATTATGGGTTGATAAATTGATAGTAAAGAAAGCAATTGGGATATCTCCATTTGAGTTAGTATATGGAACATAGGCTAGATTGCCTTTGAATAACTTACTGCATGTATAAAAATTCATCCAAGAGGAAGAAATTGATATCTCTAAACCAATGCAGGATAGAATTATGAATCTTCTGGAGTTAGATGGAAAAATAAGTGAGGCTCAGAAAACCAATATCAAATTGCAACAACAGATGAAATATTTGTTTGATAAAAGAGTCACTGACAGGAAATTTCAAGTGAGTGATATGGTGCTCATGTAGAATGTAAGGGTTTAGGATAAAGGTGAGTATGGGAAGTTTGAATCATTATGGTTGGTCCCTTATGTTATTTTTGAATGTCATGGGATACATTCATATTTTATAAAGAGAATGAATGGTGAAATTCAAGAATTACCAGTGCATGTACAATTCTTGAAGCCTTTCTTTACGTAAAAGGAAAAACTCATGATTTGTGCATAGTATTTTGTATATCTATATATATGTAGGGTGTGTTTGTTTTCAATCATATTTTTTAGTTTGGTCTTCTTATCTAGAGATACTAGGTTTCTTGTGTTGAACTTGTGTTCAACCATCCCCAGATAGAGCCACTATTGGTACTCTCAAAATTTTGAGATTACCATGTTTTAAAATTTTCTAAGGCATGGATTTTTTCCCTTTAAGAACTATTTAGGAGGCCCTATATTAAATTTGAATATTATTGTCATATTTTAGTCCCCTTGTGTAAAATTGGTTCTAAAATATTTTTAATCTATAAAAAAGTTCATTTTAAGGATTATGTCTCTAAGTCATCAGGAATGGAAGCATGGAAGTGTGATTTTAGAAAGTACACAGTGTAAAGTCTAAAAGTGATCAGGAATTGAAGCATGGAAGTGCAATTCCCAAAATTAAAAATTCTAAAGTTCATAAAAAATGGAAGCACATAAAGGAATTCCTGAAATCATGAAGGATTGTTTGAGGAAGTCAGTGATACAAGCCAAGAGCTGGAGATGGAGGTTAGTCACAAGGCCACGAGTTAAAGAGGCAGTTAGTGATACAAGTAGAGAGCTGGCGACTTGTAATTTTTTATAATAATTGCTAGGTCTCTATGGTTAAGAGTTTTAATATTTTTTGTCACCGAGTTAGTGATGAGCAATTTGATTTCTTTAGTTTCTATCTTGTGAGGGTTTAAGGGTTTAAAAATTTCAATTGGAGAGTTAGAGATCAAATCTTGATAGCTTGTCACTAGGTCATGACCTATTATAAGGAACAATCATTTGGGCTGAGGGTTAGAAACTAGGTTCCATGTGTCCAATTTATTTTGTGGTGACTATTGAAACATAAAGAAGCAAAGGGTCTGGATAGAGAGGAAAGTGACATGGATATCCATAGTTTTAATGAAGTGATTTTTGCATTTTTTAGAGTTGAGATAGATTTTATAAAGATTATTATAGAGGTTGGAAAGAAATTGCAGATGCCAAGTGGATTGAATAAGTTAGTCCATTTGAGAAATTGAAGACTTTTCATTGGCTAGGGAAAAGAGAAGTTGACAGGTGGGAAATATTCCTAAAGTGCAAGAAGGCCCCAAACATAATGATTTGTTGATGTTTTCTCTTTTTCATTGTGATTTTCATAATAGGGTAGTTGTGATGAGTCAGAAGGAGATTATTTTTATTTATAAGTATCTTGAGTTTTCTATCAAAAGTTGTGGATAACCTATACTTTTGCAAATATTAATTGATCTAAATATATGAAGAATATTTAGGCCTGTGTTCCTATTTTTAGTTTCTGCTAAGTGTTTCTACTAGCATCACATCATCTTGGAGATTGAAGTTGTCTTTTTCTTGATATTTTTAGTTTTTTCCTCAAGTGATTTGAAGATTTTTGTATTCCTTAGTCTATATAAGGAATTCCAAGATCACTTGAGAAGGATTCCTATTTTTTTTTTAAATTATATCATTCTATGTTAAACACAGTATACTACATTTTGAAGTTATGTATTCTCTGAGAAGTATGTATTGTGTTTGATAGTAAATTAGCAATTAAAGCTTGATGTATGTCTTTGTATTGAATTGACCTCTTTATGAATTGAATACAAATTAAGGATTTTTATCCATTTGTCTCTATGATTTATCAGGAATGAGTTTGTTAGCTTTTTCTATCTTTCAAGGAAAGAATTAAATATGTTGAGATGATTAACTGTAAGAGTTTATAATTTGTTACAAATTTGATAATAGTCATCCATAGAAATGAGAAATTCTATGTAAGGTATATTTTATTTGAATTGTATGTTGAGCATTTAATGAATTATGCTATCAAATATTTTCTTCTTTTATGTGACTCTATAACCCGAATTGATTAGGCACTGGTCATAGGTTATTCATTAGAAGTATGCTGAAAAAAATTGAAAAAATATAACTATCATGTACTTTTTTTGTTAGATAAACTATTGAGGTTTATCTATAATAACCATGTTGTCATCTACTCAGGAAGTTTTATAATAATTATTTGAGTAAGTAGATGAATTAAGGGTACACCCACCTAAGTTGTATGGAGCTTGAAGTGTAGAAGGTCCAATGACATTGTTATTATTGGGATTTTCTTGTCTTTGTTTATGGATGAAGTGATGATTGATTTCATTATGTTTCTTGACAGTCATGATAAATATCAATGATCTTTTAGAATCGAAGGTAGAAAGAAAAAACACTAACCGATTCTATCCTCAATCATTTTCAAGGAAACTTAAGACATCATGAGGGATAGGATTGAGGAAATACATCTTCATCTTCAAAATTATCTTTATCAAAGATAGGTGTAATCTCATCTTCTACCTGCGATGAGAGTTAATTATTTTGAAACCAAGACCAGTTTTATCCTTAGGATCTCTATATTCTACATGAATTGGTTTGGTTAGACCTTTCTGATTCATACCTATGGGACCTTTTCCTTTATAGACCATGCATTGCATGAACTCGTATCCTTTTCCATACATGTTCCAAGAGAAATCTCATAGTTTTTTACTTTTCTATCTTCATCTTCTCTAAAAATCCATGAAAAAATGGCTTTCTCTTCATTTTCATCAGCAAGGGAAACATTTGATTGAACAAAAGTACCATCATATATGACCTTTTCTTTTAGTTTCATAAGTTTTTCCATAATATCTAGGTGATGGGGGAAGAGATGTAAATGAAGTCACAGGTTCTATCTTATACCCTCCCATTCTAGTATTTGTGATGTTGAGCTTATTTTCAAAGTCTTTCATTGTAGCCTTAGAAATTTCAAGTGTTTTTTCTTTAGAAGCTTTCCTGTTATGTGGAACAAAGGTGTCAGTGGACTTTCTTAATGCATTGTAGGCATAGCCAGTATCAGTAGGAATATTAACTTCAACTTTGTTGCAGGGGAACTTTACACATTGATGATACATGGATGGAACAACTTGCATCTCATGAATCCACAGTCTTACCAGAAAAATATTGTAGGCTAAAGTAAGATCAATCACTTGACAAATTACATATTGTTTTATAGTTCCTACCATATTCGATAGTACAACTAGACCCTTTAGAGGATCGTTCTTATTCATCATATGCTCTAATTGTTATCTTCTTTCTAGGATCTATAGAATGCTCATAAAATCCTATTTGTGTGATTAAATTGTAAGTACAAATATTTATACCAATTCCTTCATCTATCAAAACATGCTTTACATGGTCTTTATGGATCATGACTTCAATATGCATGTAGACACTCAAAAATGGTTTGAGCCTGCTAGTCTACGTGTTTAACATTTTTGGCATTACAATTGCACCATTTTTTTTCACTCTAATTATTCATCTATATTGCATATGATCTTTGTTATATGAAAACATTATGTCTTTCATCGTTCATTGAATATTGCAAATTGTTCAATTAATTGCTAATATTTTTTTCATCTTTGCTGAATTGATCATTTCCTAATCAGTCCCGATCAATCCTAAATCTTCCTAAACTGATCCTAGTTGATCCTAAACAATCCTAACCCATATCAAACCATCCTAAATCAATTCATATCATTCCTAATCTCTTCCTAATCAGTCTAGGATAATTTTGGACTCATTCCAACCATTTTGGGGTATTGTCAAAGTTCATCGATGTTATTGCCATCAACCTATCATCATCAATTCAATAGCCTTGTCCAAGTTCATCAATTCTATTTTAGATCATTATTATTTTTGGATCACTTTCCAATTTCATCGATGTCTCCTTGTCCTTATCATTATTAATCCTCTGGCATCATCAAAGTTCATTGATTCTATGCCATCATTTTCAAACATCATTATTTGACCAAATTGTCAAAGTTCATCAATGCCTCATCTTTTTCTAAATCAATTCAGAGCCATTTGAATTGTTCATAATCCTTATCAATATCATCAAATTCATTTGCACCTTAATGCCTTTAATTTGGCCAATAATGAACTAATTTGTCCTCCTGGGATGAATGACTTATGATTTCTCTGTAGATTTTATAAATAAATTATATTTACTCATTCCTTATCCTAAGTCCCCACAATTAATTAATTTCCAATTAATTAATTGGCTAACTTACTAATTTATGGAATTTTGAATTTAATAAATGTTAATTGCCTTTTGTGAGGAATATTAAATTCTTAATTGATTTAATTTCTCATAAATCCACCTAACCTATCATCTTCCTATTTTCTAGCCTCCATCTCCTATTAACTAGCTTCCCCCCTTACACCTTCCCTTCCATCTTTCTTACACCTTTCCACCAACTAATTTTATCTCCATTGTGTCATAATTTTTCATAATTATGACATACTTCCATCTCCTTTCTACCAAGTGTCATAAACCTTGCAAATTTCCAATTTGCACATTCAACAACTAATTCTGCAATTTGAGCTTTCATCTCCTATAAATTGAGCCCATTTTGTATTTCTTTGGTTAACCACTATCTCCTAGCATTCATTCTATCAACTTGTCCTTTCAAATATTTATGCAATTGTGTCATTGGCAAAGAGCTACATTAATTATCTCAATAGAGAAGAAAGGAGAACATTGGAGCTTCAATTGAAGGGGGGTTTTATGTTTATTTGCATATCTTTTGAACTCTCGTTTCAATGGCTTTAATGGTAGACTAGATGAGTTTTCATATTGTTTAGGGGTTTGTGGTTACTCTAGATATGCATTCTATGCCTTTTTTTGTTCTTACAATGACCAGCTATGTGGATGGTTTAGAGAATTATCATCTTCTTTAGAGAATGATAGGTAGTGAGGTGAGTCAGATGACCTACCATAGATTGAAACCAATCTAAGTCTAAGTATTTATGAACATTTTCAGTTATCAAAGCTTTATCCAATATCTTGATGAATTATAAATGATTGAATGTTTGAAGATGAAAAACTTGATGATCACTGAGATGCAGAAAGTTAATGCAAGACATTAAATCAAATAATATATTGTATTGTCATTAATGTAAACTTAATATGGTATGATTTATCAAACTCATATTGTCACGACACTTAAAGATCTAAAAAGAGAAAAGTCTTTTTCATTGGTAATCATGTACATCGAGTGACAGTATACCTCGAGGGACAGTAAACCCCGATCATAGAAGTTCAATGTGTTATTCGATAGACAGTGTTGCCTGAAAAAGTGATACTCGAGCAAGCATTACTGAGCTAACTTCAGTTGTCACCGAATAGAACTAAAGTTGTTTCTTGAGCTATCTGCAGTAGTCACTAACCACAATTGAAGTATTGACTAACGAGAACTGAAGTTAGGAAAATGACTAAACAAATTTGTTGGAAGGAGCTAAAGATAGAGTTTACTATTGGATCAATTTGTTTTCATCGATCAGTTAAAAGATAAAGATAAGAAGAAGATTTAAAGCATGTTTTATTCTTGAAAACAAGGAGAGTTTTATGGATTAAAACTAAAGCAAGCATGGCGAGCTTTACGGATCAAGAAGTGATCAATGAAGAAAACAAGAAAAGGTGAAATCATGTCTATATAAAGAGACATGTAATTCCTAAGAAATGGGGGACAATAAGAAAGGAATGCTGAAGAGTATTCTTGTGAAGGTAGAAGTCTTCATACTGACCTGATCAAACAAGTTGAAGAACAGAGCTAAATTTCCCTATAGACACCGAGCAACAGAGAAGCTGTTAGAAAAACTGAGAAGGGGGGGTGAATTAGTGTTTATAAATTAATTATATTTCAGCCAATTAAACATATATCAAATGTGCATCCAAAGAATCATAACACAAGAACACATAACACATGATATGATTATAGAGAACCTTGATTAGAGGAAAACTCCAGTGGGGATTAGTACCCAAAAAATATTGTACTAGGTATAATGAACCTGTTAAAGTTCCTTTGCCCTATTAGAATTAGTCTTTACAAATTGAGTACAATGACCTGGTTAAAGGTCTGACCCTATTAGGAGTCTTTTACAATAACCCTGTTAGGGGTGGTTGGCTCACTGCCTAGGCTCACTACCCAAATATGAAGGCTACAACCCTCTGAATGTTGATATGCACTATATCAAAAATGAACTCTTGTAGTGACACTATTGTCAGATCAGTTCCATGTATGCATGGATGTTCTTACTCCTTCAAAGAGCTATATCATCTTCTAACTTCATTATACTGTCCCTCTGTAACTTCTTCTTGCACAATAATCAACTTCTCTTCCACGCTGTAACATAACAATACATTACATACTTATATCTTTACAAATGAATAGGTGCGACCCAAAACATACAATGCTTCCGAACAAGTCAGCTCAAGCATGTTTACAAGAAAATTAATTACATCATAACAAACTTATAACTAAAGGCGCTTAGCCATTACATTATAAAATCATACGCGTTGATCAAAACTATAGTCAACTTTTGTGCTCTGTATTCTAGACTGTTTCCTGGACTTCAGTGTACTAATCTATCTGTATCTTTTTTGTACTGATGTTTTGTACCTTTCATATTTGGATCTTTCATTTATATACACCATAGATTATATATCTAAGCATGCATGTTTTGGTGTGATCTCTAACACATGCACTGATGTGCTGATCTCTGTATCTCTCTGTTTGTCCTATTTTTTGTACTTAGTCATTTTATCTTCTAATTTATCTCTGATAGAAACTTAGTATGAATTTTTTTCCATGATTGACAACAAAAAATAAGGCATACTTCCTCAGGAAGTCAACTTTCCAACAATCTCCCCCTTTGCCATTTATGGCAACAAAGGAATGTGGCTAAGTTACTCAAAATGACTTCATTCAAAAATGATTGTATATCATAACTTAATGATATATACATATACTACTCTGCATATACACATTCTATACTACTCCCCCTTTGACATTAATGTCAAAGGTGTGCAAAATATTGCAAGTCTTCATACTTACTCCATATATACATCCGGGTACACAACTTGAAGAGACTGAATCTCTTTCTTCCAGAATGCTTTCATTGCATCAACTGTTTAGAGGTGTGTGCATAAAGCATATGTTAACTTCTCCATTTTCAGTAGATCCAAGAAAGGACCTTGATCATAAGTCTGCATTGTGTCATCTATCTATTTGATGTTCTCATTTAGAACTGCTAGTGAAGGCGCAAGTGCATTTCTCAACTGAGTCTGTCTAACTCTTATTTTGCTAATTTCTAGCTTTTCCTTCTCAATTTTGTCCAGTTGTCCTTGGTAGACATTATTTCATATGTTCATGTCCTACGTATAATTCTCAATAGATTTTCTTATGTTGTCCACCATTTCCTTTACTTCAGCTATCTTTTTGGTGTGCTCAGAGGTGAGCTTCACTCTATCCATGCAGTTTGCTATGACTTTCTTCCCTTTTTTTTCTAGCCCTTTCAATATAGACTGTCTAATCTTCAAAGAGTTCAGATCCAAGGTAAAGTTATTTACCACTTCATTCAATCTTTCCTTCTTATACTCATCTTCTACAATCTTAGTAGTTGTCTCTACTAAGATGGTGAAGTGTGACTTAAAGTTTGTTAGTACACTATCCACATGTTCAACAGTTTGAACTTTTGCAACTTTCTTATCAGTAGGAACTAACTCATTCTGAATGTTTATTGATTCAACAAAGCATGGGTTCCTCATCACATGTTTCTCCTTTGCCTTTTACATAGCAAGGATGTTGATCTTAATGAGGTCGTCTTCTTCCCATGTGTCAAAACTTGCTGAATAAGGAGTTAACCTTGACAACAATAAGGTGGATGGTGACAAAATAGTATTTTGACTTGTGTCAACACATTCACTTTTGATATGTACCTCTTTAACTAGTGACTCATCAACTTGAGTGTCTTTCTCCTTATCCAAATCTATTGGATCAATAGAAGGAACTTCATTCTATTGTAGAGATGTGTCATCTGTGTTCATTGCTTCATCAACCTTATTCATATCATTATCAGAGGTTGTCATAGATATCTTGACATTGTCAACTATTATAGTATCCTATGTGTCTTTAGTTGTCTCAGAAGTTATTGTCACTGTGGGCGTAGAGACCTGTGGACCTGTCATGGGCACAATCTGAATTACTGGAGTTGTATCCTATTTAGGAGGAGCTGAAGTAACTTTTGCTGTAGGCGCCATTGGTGGATACATGTGTCTATCCATAAAGACCTATGCAAATGCCTTTTCAGTCTCCTTTCCAACCTGTTCATATTCCTTGTTCATTATCTGTAGAGTCCTTAATTCACTACGGAGATGAGGCTTTACAAGATCTAGAAAAATAGCCTTCTCATCATGTGAACAAATAGGGAGAAGAGTATCCAGAGTTTCTTCTCTAATCTTCATGTCTTCCTCAATAGCATGTCTTTTCATAATTTCCAATACATTCCATAATTGATCTAGTATTACTGTCTTAATTTCAAGAATTGATTTCTTAAACTTGATCATATGAGATATGACCATGTAATGTATCTCTGTCTTATCAACTTCTTTATATTTGTCATAGACCTTTGAAAGTGTTTCCAGTCTACCTTCATTTATAATCCTAGTCTTCAATATGTTCAAGCTTGGTCTAAAACCTACCTCAGGAGGTGCTTGTGTATTCTTTGTAGTGATCCTTGTGGTTCTTGAAGATGGTTGACCTATGGCAGCTTTCTTCCTTCCTCTAGGTTTCTTTCTAGGAAAAGTAGATGGAGATGTATCTAAGTCAATGGTGGTAGCAGGCGCAGATGTACTCTCCTCATTTTTCTTCTATTTCTTCTTCTGAGATTCATTAGTCTTCTCAATCTTAACTTGTGTATGAATCTACCCAAGTTCCTTAGCAATTTTGGCTTCTTTAGCCTTATCCAGATCTTCTTGTGTGATACCATGTTCTTTCATAATCTTGGATGTGGTTTTGGATGCTTTCCTTTTATTGATAGCAAGGTTTAGTTCAATATCCACTTCATCAGTATTTTCTCTGTATGTTCCCCATCTAGGTTCATTGGGGTCTGTAGGTGCTGACAATAAGACCTACGCATATCCCTCTAGTACATGGTCTTCAACTTCGTATCCCAGTGGATGAATCCACTTACTTCTGGGCTCAACAGCCTCCATGCATGTGCAATCTATTTCTACCATAAAAAAAATTGTATCTCTATATTTATCAACTATCTTCTCAAATTGTCTGAACCTGCTTTGCATTTTGACCCTAAATATCTTTATGTCCATATCCATTTTATCTCTTGCACTGCTTTCTACTGTGGCTTTAAGAGATATTTGAGTCATTGTAGGTTTTCCTTTGTCTATATAGAGGTCTACAACCTTTCCTACTATATGGTGATACAAATAGATGATCAGAGATCCAAACCTGAATGTTTTGCTTCTATCATATTTGATGATCCTTATATTTTTAGTCAACTGTCTACGCAATATCTCATAAAGGTTGTACTAGGTGTTATCCTTTACTATTCTAATTGCTACAAGGACTGTTGCTACAAATACACTATTCAACCTGCTTGCTTGCTAGAACTTGTAACCAAGTATCATTGTCATGATTTTAATGCCATCCTCCTTGATGGGGTCTACTATCATACCACACATGTCACTTCTTGACAAACAAACTTTCTCAATCTGCTTCTTAACATCTTTACCAGTGGGAAAACTGGTCAAGTCATTGGAAGTCTAGTCAACTAATGGATTAGGTCTGAGGTGATATAGACAGGGACATCACCAATCCAAAATAGATCATCATGAATTCTGCTCAATAGGATTTTTACCCATTCTGGTTCTTCAAATTCATGCACATTCAAATACTCAATAATAGGGTTATCTTGTAAGTGCGCAAATTCATCTTTGAATGTGAAGTCCTTATTTAGCATTGATGCCATGTGGGAAGCTATATTATCATCTCCTAGTGATTCCTTTTTGCAGTATATGTACATGTGGATATCTTCCACATGAAAAACGCTAATCAGGGTTTTGGAGAAAGCCCCTTCCACATCATCCAGTATAGACTTGAATGGATGCTTCTTAAATATGAATCTCTTCCTTTCTACTACATCAAATACAATTGGGGTCGCCATTACTTACTTGGTGATTGTTTAAGTAGGGTTTCCATGAAATTCTGAAATGGCACGATGGCTAGGGCTTCATTTCAAACTGATTAACCATTCGTTCCAACTTTCAAACTTCTATGCCTTCATTCCTAGATGTCTTAGTGCTCCAATTCTCTTCAATTTCTTGCTCTTCAAATGTAAATATGAGAATGATCGACTACAAACTTCTTTTTATATGATCTACCACATTTAATGCTTGCAACCATACATAGAGATTTTCAAACTTTGATCCCAATGCAATTTAGATAATGCATGAATGCACATAGTTGTAATCTGAGCTTTTAACCATGAATCCAAAGGTGCATACTCTAAAATGAGTACACCAACCGCGTAGGGGTTCTAAGCTAGAATAGCTCCCCCTAAGACCAACAAGGTCTATTCAGGTAGAAGTCGAGGGTGCATCCACTATGGATGCATCAACTACTTTGTCAACATTATTGTCCTTCTTAACTTCAACCCATATTTTTCTTTTATCTTCATTTGCTGAGACAAAATTGACTTCTCCTTTCTCTTTAAATAGAGACTATTTGGGATCTTCTTGTTTCTGAGTTTTAGATCTACAAAAATTTGTGATATGTCCAGCCTTTCCACATGTGTGACAAATGATAGGAGGTCTGATGTTCTTTCTCATCATGCTGCACTACTTTGCTGTGTGTCCATTGTAGTTGCATATCTAACATGTAATGTTCTGCAAATTTCTTTGAGGTTGATTTCTCTGATTGTTTTGGTTTATTCTTCTCAGATTTTGCTGAGGTTGATTTCTTTGAATTGTTCTAAAATGTATAGCCCTATGACCAAACTTATTTTATGTATAACAGTAACCATTGAAAGGTCTTACCTCTTTAAAATCTCTTGCCAAATGCCCATGTTTATTGCATGCATAACAAGTTATGTTAACTTGCCTGATTTCTCTTTTAGGTGGATCTGATCTAACCTCTGTAGTATCTTCAACTTTCTTAGCTTTTGAAGATGCTTCAAGTGTTTTCTCCTTCTCTTGTGATGATTTGACTTCATCTTGTGCTGTACTAAATCCAAGACCAGAAGTGTTCCCTTTTTTCCTTTGCGCATTGAGCTAGGATTGAATCAAATCAGAACTTGTGTGGAGTTTATCAATCTTATCCTTTGCTTCTGTTAATTCAGATTCCAACTTCTTCATGTTTTCATATTCCAAGACTTTCATGTTTTCCTGCAAAAGTTCATCTTCCAATTGTTTGCTTTCTTTGATCTTGTCTTCAATGGTGTTCTGGCTATCTGTAAGCTATTCCTCCAGATCTTCAAGTTTATCCTTTAGAGATTTATTCTCTTCATTAATATTTTTGACCATTTGTCCTAGATCACTTGTAGAATAATCTTTTAGATATTTTCTTAGCCTTTTGATAAGTATTTGAGAGCTATCATTTTTCAATCTTAGTTCTTCATTTTCTTTCTCTAATCTGTCAAGATCTTGAAGAGCTGCTTCAAGATTCTTTTTCAAATGTTTTGCTTCAACTGAGTCCATGATCTCCTTAAGTGGTTAAACTTTCTTTCAAAGGACCAGAGCTCTGATACCAATTGTTAGAAACACTGAGAGGGGGGGTGAATAAATGTTTATCAATTAATTATATTTCAGCCAATTAAACATATATCAAATGTGCATCCAAAGAATCATAACAAAAGAACACATAAAACATGATATGATTACAGAGAACCTTGATTAGAGGAAAACTCCAGTGGGGATTAGTACCCACAAAATATTGTACTAGGTATAATGAACCTGTTAAAGTTCCTTTTCTGTGTTAGAAGCAGTCTTTACAAATTGAGTACAATGACCTGGTTAAAGGTCTGACCCTATTAGGAGTCTTTTACAATAACCCTGTTAGGTGTGGTTGGCTCACTACCGAGGCTCACTACCCAAATATGAAGGCTACAACCCTCTGAATGTTGATATGCACTATATCAAAAATGAACTGCTATAGTGACACTATTGTCAGATTAGTTCCATGTATGTGTGGATGCTCTTACTCCTTCAAAGAGCTATATCATCTTCTGAATTCATTATACTATCCCTCTGTAAATTCTTGCACAATAATCAACTTCTCTTCCACGTTGTAGCATAACAATACATTATATACTTATATCTTTACAAACGAATAGGCGCGACCCACAACATAACACTTAGTCAGCCTCTTAACAAAATATACAATGCTTTCAAACAAGTCAGCTCAAGAGTGTATACAAAAAAATTAATTACATCATAGAAAAATTATAACTAAAGGCACTTAGCCATTACATTATAAAATCATATGTGCTGATCAAAACTGTAGTCGGCTTTTGTGCTTTGTATTCTGGACTGCTTCCTGGACTGTAGTGTACTAATCTGTCTGTATCTTTTCTGTACTGATGTTCTGTACCTTGTGCATTGGATCTTACATGTATATACACCATAGAGTATATATCTAAGCATGCATGTTCTGGTGTGATCTCTAACACATGCGCTGATGTGCTGATCTCTGTATCTCTCTGTCTGTCCTATTTTCTATACTTAGTCATTTTATCTTCTAAGTTATCTTTGACAGAAACTTAGTATGACTTTGTTGCCATGATTTAAAGCACAAAATAATCCATTCTTCCTTAGGAAGTCAACTTGCCAACAGAAGCAACAACATTCACCGAGTAGAAAGAAGTGGAGCAAAGGAACAGAAGAGAAAAATTGATCAAAGAGGGATTATGAGCTTAAAATATATCTGAACATCTACAATATTAAGTTGTATTTATGAACAAATCATATACTAATTCAATTTAACCATTGATTCAAAAAATCTCTTAACATAGGAGGATATAATCATCCTTTATATATTGAGATACATCCCAAGGAGTATCAAAAGGTTTTCATGTTGACATCCTATTGAATTCTAGGTCAAGTCATAAACTATTAGTGATAAATCCTCTAACAAGTTCACACTTAATAGTGTGTTTGTAACCTTTAATGGGATTGGCTCTTCACCGAGCTCACTTTAGAAGAGTGAAAATTTTGGGTTACCAGTCCCAAGTGGTTTTTCCCTTAACAAGGTTTCCCCGTTAAAGATACATGTGTCAAATGTGTATATGGTTCATTGCTTTAATGTTTTTATTT
This sequence comes from Thuja plicata, assembly GCA_018584345.1. NCBI lineage: Eukaryota > Viridiplantae > Streptophyta > Pinopsida > Cupressales > Cupressaceae > Thuja > Thuja plicata. The sequence goes on from MU225693.1 coordinate 1,396,988, forward strand.
ACACATTACTTTAAAACATGATTAATCAATAAACACTAAGTTATTTACTATATTTTGGTAAAGACTAGACTTCTATTCAATAAAGCTTAAGAAGAAGGATAAATGGTATACTCTGAGCAGTAGTTATTTTATAAGATTATTTAGAGGCATACATCTTGTAAGACTGAAGATAACTAGAGGTTTTATATATGTGGTATAAAGTTTTAGTTGATTTATTAGATTAATTTTTGACGCCACTGATTCACCCCCCCTCTCAGTTATTCTAATAATTGGTATCAGAGCTTATGTGCTTGAAAGGAAGTTTTAACGACCTAAGATAAAGATCAAAAGATGAGAAAAAGGGATGTGCCTAAGTTGAACGAGGACAAATTTTCATCATGGTAAAGTAGGATAAGACTCCACCTATCAGGTATTGGAAATTATGTCACACAGTATTTAGGTATTGAATATGTGTTACCTACTAGACCTCCAAAAGTTGATCAATTAAGAGAGAAATATGAACACAACTCTATGATGATAGAACTTGCTTCCTCACTCTCTGATGCTGAATTTGAGTATGTCAAATCATGCACCACTGCAAAGAAAATGTGGGACAAATTGAAGCTAGTACATGGAGGAGATACACATGTGCTGAGGGCTAAAGCTGAAAGCCTAAGAGGAAAGTGTGATGACCTAAGAATGAAAGAAGGAAAAAACATCACTTAGTACAGTAGCAAAATCAAAGAGGTTGTTAATGCTATCCGAGTAGGAGGTTTACTTGGAGAAGAAATAGTGGTAATTAAAATTCTCAAAACCTTACTACCTATTTATGCTATTAGAGTATCTTCTATACAAGAAATGAGAGTAGTAGCAAATAACAATGTTAATCTAGATAGTTTGATTCGTAGACTTATTTCATTTGAGATGAATAACTTTGACAACTGTGTCTTACCATCTATTGAGTCTGCATTCAAATCTTCTTTAAAAATAAGTAAATCAAGTCATAAACACACTATGAGAAATGATAGTGAAAGTGATAGTGATGACCAAGAACTTGATGAGATTGAAGCACTAATGGCTAGAAGATTGCAGAGAGGCAAAGGTAGATACAAAGGTAAATTACCATTGGTTTTTTTAACTGTAAAGAGATTGGACACTTTGCTGCTAGATGTCCTAACAAAAGAAAAATTGGCAGAAGCAATGACAGATCCTATGAAAATAAGTTTGACAGAGGTGATAACAGAGATTATCAAAGCAACCAACAATGTGACAGAAGAGACAACCGAGACTACAAGGACAAAGGGAAGAAAGATTGTTACTTGGATGAGAACAAAGCTAGAAATACTGACACCAAATCTGATGAAGATATTGAGGTGGTATTTGTTTCTATGAAAGATGATTCAGACAAAGAAGAAAGGTATGTTGAGACTGTGCTCATATCTAAGGTTAGTAAAAATGATGTCTAGATTATTGATAGTGGTTGTACTCACCACATGACTAGAGATAAAGAAAATTTTGAAAATTTTGAATATTATAATGGTGGATCAGTAAGAATGGGTAATGACTCACTTTGTCCAGTTGAAGGTAAAGGAACCATAATGTTGAATAATATGATCAGATGTGAAAATATATATTGGGTGAAAGGACTTAACTATAATCTATTGAGTGTTTTACAGCTAAATAACACAGGTCACTAAGTTGCATTTGAGAACAAAAAGGAAAAGATCTTTAATGAATCAGGAAGGTTGATCGAAAGTGGTGAACAGACAAAAGGTGACCTATTCTATCTTGATGATATTAACACCACTTGTTTAATGGCTAAAAATGAAGACATATGATAGTGGCATAAAAAGTTATGTCATGTGAATTTTGACTACATGATTAGGATAAGAAATAAAAGCAAAGTAACAGGCTTACTGAGCATGTCAAAGCTCAACCATGTCATGTGTAAGAATTATCAAAAAGGTAAAATGAAAAAAAGTCTATTTTAAAGAGAAAAACCTACACATCTAGTGCTATTATAGAATTAGTCCATACTGACCTATGTGGATGTATGAGAACAAAGAGCTACTATGATGATAGATACTTCATTCTATTTTTTGATGATTGTTATGTTCTTAAAAGAAAAATTAGAAGCATTCAAGATGCTTAATTGGTATAAAGCTATAGTAGAAAAACAAAGTGGAAAGGAACTAAAATTTCTAAGGTCAGATAGATGAGGAGAATTTTTTTTTTATGAATTCACTAACTTTTGTAATGAGCATGGAATTCAAAGATGGTTTTCTGCACCAAGAACACCACAAAAAAATGGGATTGCTGAGAGAAGGAATAGATCAATTGTTGATTGTTCCATTACACTGATGATTGAGAAAGGAATCGCACAAATATTTTGGAGAGAAGCTGTCAGTACTGTTGTCTACACACTAAAATGAGTTCAATTAAATAAAGACACCAATAAAACACCTTATGAGATATGGTATGGATACACACCCAATCTATGTTACTTCAAAAAATTTGGAAGTCAATGTTATATTTTAAAAGATGATAGAAATGGAAAGCTTGACTCCAAGGTGAAGAAGGAATGTTCCTAGGTTATTCTACCAAAAGAAATGCTTATAAATGTCTTAACAAATCCTCTAACAAAATCATTGAAAGTGCAAATGTCAAAGTAGATGAATTTGCTGATAAAAATGATGAGGAAAGTAGAAAGGGACCAGCAGACTACAACAGGTTTGTCTACATTGAAGAACCTAACACTCTGCCCGAGAAACAATGTATCAATACCAAGCAACAGAACAATGCACCTGAGCATCAGGCTATAAACATCAAAAATCAAGAAATTTCTCACAATGATATACCAAGCGATGAGGATCAAAATGAAGGTCAAGATGATAATCAGAATGATAAACAAAGAGCTGAACTGGTACTTGCCAAGTATGCCATAAGACACCATCCACAGAACCAGATCATAGGAGACAAAAAGGTTGGAATGAGAACAAGAAGTAAGTCATTGAACACTAGATGTTTAATTTGTGATTTTAAGCCTAAATCTGTCAATACAGCACTTGAAAATAAAGAATGAGTGACTACTATGAATGAAGAGATAGAGAATATTAAGAAGAAAAGTACATGGACATTAGTACCTAGATTGGATGACAAAAATGTCATTGGTACCAAATGGATATTTAGAAATAAACTGAATGAGAATGGAGAAGTCACAAGGAACAAATAAAGAGAAGTATGCAAAGGGTATGCACAAGAAGAAGGTATTGACTATGGAGAAACCTTTGCACCTATTGCTAGACTAGGAGTAATAATTTTACTTTCTTATGCTACATTCAAAGAATTCAAAGTATACCAAATGGATGTCAAATCTGCATTCCTAAATGGAATACTAGAAGAAGAGGTATACATTGAACAACCAGAAGGGTTTGTTGATCCTAACAAGAGAAACATGATTTGTAGACTACACAAAGCCTTGTATGGATTGAAACAAGCACTGAGAGCATGGCATGAAAGACTTCATTCCTATCTCATAAGTATTGGAGGGTAAAAGGACAAAGTTGTGTCACGTTTCAGGTTCACTTATCAGCACAGCTAAATTTGAGTATTTCTAAATAAAAATTAATTTTCGTCAAACATATGGTCTAGCTAGATTCATTATAACTAAGCTAGATAAGTGGTTAGACTTTTCCAATTTGAATTGTCTATTAAATGCATGTTTTATACCAATTACCAAAGAAATAAAATTATTAAAAAAATTGATGTTTTAAAAACCCCTACTCTTTTTAATGATATTTTTAAAAAATATTAAAAATACCCTTTTGTAGAGCTCAGAGTCAAGATTATTGTCATATAAATTTTATAGTATTTTGATTAGATCTAATATATTATAGTTTCAAAATACAAGTAGGTATTTTAACATTTGAGAAGGTGTTGCTTCAAATAAATAAAAAAATAGTAAATCATATCAAAAAAATTTAAAATTTATATTTAACACTAGAGGAGAGAGTCATCTTAAAAAATATGTTTTTTTTTCTGAATGGTGTAGATTTGATAGGGGAAATTTGGTGGGAGATGAAAACTATCTATTTCAGATAAGTTCAACTTTGAGCACTTATAACGGATAAAATATACATTGAAAACTAATCTTTCTTCTTTTCTACACTAGCTATACATTTTATCTATAACATATTTTGAAATTAGAGCAAAAATAGATTATTTGCATATACTTTTTTGGTGGGAACTAGACCCTAGATTTTTAGCAATTTTCAACAATTGAAAAATGGGCTTCAAAATTTAAAAAAACTGTCAATTATTGTTCAATTTAAAAAAAAAATAATAGGTATAAACTTCATCCATTTTTACACATTTCGATGGGCTTCAAAATTTAAAAAAACTATGTCAATTATTGTTCAATTTAAAAAAAAAATTATAGGTATAAACTTCATCCATTTTTACACATTTCATCACTTCACATAAGCCTCAAATTCTAAATACAAATGTCACTTTGTATGTCGTTAAAGTTGAATAGTTTGCATGTTGTGGTCATTTTCCTTTATAAAAGTGTGACACAGGTTTGTAGTTTTACCCTGGATTTGTAAGAACAAGTGAAAACAATAATCTGTATTTAAAAGAAGATACTGATGATAACATTTTGATTGCTGAAATATTTGTTGATGACATCATATTTGGAGGTAATGATATGTTATGCAAATAATTTTTTAATGAAATGAGTAAAGAGTTTGAGATGTCAATGTTTGGGGAGATCAAGTTCTTCCCTGGTTTACAGATTCTTCAACAGGATGCAGGAATCTACATCACACAATCCAAATACATCAAGGAAGTTATGAAAATATTTAAAATGGAGGAATCCAAGCCAGTTGGAACACCTATGGCAACCGGATGTTAGCCAACAAAGGAAGACAAGTCAAACAAGGTAAATCAGACCCTATATAGATCTATGATTGGAAAACTAATGTATATTGTTTATACTAGACCAGATATATCACATGTAGTTGGAATAATTGCAAGATTCTCTTCTAATCCCAAGGAGTCACACATGACTACTATCAAAAGAATTTTGAGATATCTAAAGAATACCAAAGATTATGGTCCGTGGTATAAAAGAGAAGAAAAATTTGAGCTTCAAGTCTATACAGATGTTGATTGGGCTATAAACTTAGATGATAGAAAGAGCATAATAGGAGGATCATTCTTTATGGGTGACAGACTTGTCACATGGATAAGTAAGAAGCAAGGATGCATCTCACAATCTATTGCAGAAGCAGAATATGTGGCTACTACTGCAAACTGATCTAACATTGCATGGATCAAGCAATTACTAGAAGGTATGAATATGAAAATTATTGAACCAGTGATTATCTATTGTGATAATACAAGTGCAATAAACATTTCAAAGAACCATGGCATGTGTGCTAAGAAAAAGCATATTTCTATCAAGTATCATTACTTAAGAGAACAAGTGCAAGAGAAAGAGGTGATAATGGAATATGTGCAATCCAAGGGACAATTGGCTGACATATTCACAAATCCATTGCCTAGAGATACATTAGTACACAAAAAGGTACTTATCTGCACTGAACACAAGAGTCATTATATTGCTGATGGATAAGGAAATTCAAGGAGTATATTATAAAAAGGAGAAAGGATATAATGTTGGAATTGTTGTAAAAGGGAGAGATGACTTGAGATGACTTGAGAGGGATGTAACCTATAAGGGAGAGAATATCCAAAGGGAGAGATTACATATGAAATATCCATCATGACCTAAGGGAGAGATGACTTCATGGAGAGAAGTATTATATTTTGTTGTCAAAGGAAAAAGAGATGATCAAGAAGAAGAATAGTCAAAGGGAGTGACAACATCCAAGAAGAGTATCAACATAAAAGGGAGAGATAGAATCAAAATTTTCTACATCTATCAAGTCAAGGGAATAAAGATTGAAGAAAGTACTGTGCTGGAAACAAATCTAAGCTAGAAGAGCTTACCGAGAGCTAGACATTTGTATTGGTTATATAACAATAAGTTTAATAGATTGATGAACTATAACTGATATATTTCATATTGTATTAGTATTAATTTAGTGTGTTTCCATTAATTTCAAAGGGAGAGATTGATGAACCATAACTAATTGAATGTTTGAAGATGTTAAGTTGATGATCACCAAGCTGCAGAAAGTTAATGCAAGACATTAAATCAGTTAATGTATTGTACTGCCATTGATCTCAACTTGATATAATCTGATTGGTTATATACATAGTGTCAAAGACTTAAAAGATCTAGAGAGATAAATATTATGCTATCAGTAATGCATAAAATTTTAGTATGCACTAAGTGACTACAAACACTGATAAACAGTGCACCCTGACAGATAGAGAACCTCGAGAGAAGAGTCACAGTGATACCCAAGAAAGAAACTTGAGCAAGCATTACCGATGAGTAGATGCATAGTGATACCCAAGAAAAAATGAAATTCAAAGTGTTTCCCGGTGGATAGAAAACCCCAATGTACAGACAACCCCAACAGTCAGAGATGCCCAAGGACAACTGAAGTCTAGATTGAGCTAACAAGGAGTTAAACACCAAAAAGAATTGAAGTTCAAAAATGACAAAAGAACTAGCTGGCAAGAGCTAAAGATGGAGTTAGCTGGTTGATAACATTGTTTTCATCGACAAGTTAAAATCCAGAGATTAGTGAGAGTTTTAAAGCTATTTTATTCCAATTGTTAAGGAGAAATCTGTGGGATAAAACTGAAGTAAGACTTTAAAGCAAGAAAGGCAAGAATTGTGGATCACACCAAGAATAAGAAAGTCAAGGACTTATAAATGGTGAAATCATGTCTATAAAGAGAAAAGATAATTCATTATGAATTAAGGGATTGAATAGAGACTAGAATGCTAAAGAGAAACTACTAAAGAAAGACTTCATACAATCCTGATCAATCAAGTTGAAGAACAAAGCTAATATTTTTGCAGACACCGAGCAACAGAGAAGCACAACATCACTGAGAAGAAAGAAGTGCAGCAGAGGTATTAAAGGGAAACATTGATCATAAAGGTATTATGAGCTTACAATATATTTGAACATCTACAAGTCTAAGTTGTTTATATGAATAGATCATATATTATTTTAGTTTAACCATTAATTCAGAAAGTCTCTTAACTGAGTAGGATCTAATAATCCTTTATATATTGAGATACATCCCAAGGAGTATCAAAATGTTAATTCATGAAGATAGCATAGTGAAATGTCAGATATCAAGTAATTAACTTCAAGTGATTAACTATTAGTGATAAATCCTCTAACAAGGTCGCACTTAATAGTGTGTTTGTAACCTTTAACAGGGTTGATTCTTCACCGAGCTCACTTGAGAAGAGTGAAAATTTTGGGTTACCAGTCCCAAGTGGTTTTTCCCTTAATAGGGTTTCCATGTTAAAAATCCATGTGTCAAATGTGTTTATGAGTCATTGCTTTAATATTTTTATTTACACATTACTAAAACAAGATTGATCGGTAAACAATAAGGTTATTTTCTGTAAATTCTAGGTTGATATTTAGTAAAGCTCAAGAATAAGGTTTAACAGTGAACTCCAAGCAGTAGTTACTTGTTAAGATTATTTCAAGGCATACATCTTGTAGGACTGAAGATAACTAGAGGATTATAATTGTGGTACTAAGTTTTTTGGGTTGGTTTATTAGAATATTTTTGAGGCCACTAATTCACCCCCCTCTCATTTATTCTAACAAAATCTTCATCAGCCTTGACATTATCATCAGAATCACCTTGAGTTATATCTTTTATCATGATATTTGGTGTTTCTCCTAATGATTGAAATATCTGAGGTATGTCATCCATGGCCTTACTTCCCTCTATTGTCAAATCAATTAGATTGACATCCTTGGTGTCAATTATGAAAATATACTCAGGGATCAGTGTGGCCTCCTTCTCCTCATTGTGAGCTATCTCGGTTAGAGATAGTACCTTCTCAGGTGGATTGAAGATTTCTATCCAAATCTTATTTCTTTCTCCATCAATCTCTTCTAACCTGTCTTGCAGTACTTTGTATTCTCTTATCTTAGCCAAAAAATTATTTGCATGCTAATGCATTATTGGTTCAATTTCTTTAACTATTGACTTGAGCATGAATGTAACTAGGGATCTCTCCCTCATCTGTTTCTCCATGTGTAATGCATATGTCCACCTAGCTGATATCTTATCATTTAGCTCTTATGGAATATGACTTATGAATCATAGAGGTACATACTTGTATGCTACCATCATTTTAATGATAGCATCCTCTAATTTATCTTAGTCCTTGGTGGGAAGATGTACCCATTGTCTAATCTTATTATTTTCTATACTACATGTATTGATGATTGACTATGCAATTTCATCAATTGTCTTTGGAATTTTGGCCTTCTCTATCTGTATTTTCTATTTTGTTTCATCCTTTTCTTCTCTTCCTCTTAGATATCTCCTTATCTATTTTGGTATTGATTTCCTGGATGAGGATGTATTCTTTCTTTTCATATAAGTTTTCAGAGTCCTTTGTTCAAGGGCAATGAGTCTACCTCTTTTGTTGTCTTCCTCCTTGTTCTTGATGCATCTGTCACATTAGTAACCTATTTTTTCTTGAAAGGTGGTGTATCTAATTCAATAGACTCTGAATCACTCATCTCTTTAGCTTCACTGATGAGTGACTGATCCTCAGTGATATCTACTAATTTTTCTAAGTCTTCATCATTTATCGATAGTTTCTTTTGAAGAGTGTTCATTATTTTTTTCTTATTCTTGTCTATCTTCTTTACTACTAAACCAGTCTTGATTCTAGACTTGGCTTCCTCATATGTGATGAAGGGCGCTCCCCTTAATACCACAAACACATAACAGAAACAAAGAAGCAACAACAATTTGCAAGAACAGAAAATGGGCTTCTTATTATCTCCACAAATGTGGAATTACAAACTTTCAGAATTACAATATGCAAAGCCACATGGGCATTCCCCTTACAATATTTTGTAGGACAAAGCCTCGAATTATTACCCAGATCTACCCAGAACTGTCCCGAACTGCCTAAAACAACACTACGGGCCTTCTTTATATAGGCAATTTCCACCGCCCAAGAAGGTTCCAAAAATTTAGCCCTTAGGGCCGACCAAACTTAGAATTATTTTATTTTTCAATTTAGTACATCAAAGTCGGCTCAAAATAACTTTTGAAACCC
>MU225693.1:1411645-1425843 GCA_018584345.1 Thuja plicata
CAAAGTCGGCTCAAAATAACTTTTGAAACCTGAAAATTTTGAAGGAAAATTATTTTCTGCTATTTCAGGTGACCCAACTTCCGGAGACCATAAGTCATCACCAGTTGACTCAATTGACTATTATAACCCCATTTCGAAAATGCCACGAAGCGCTCTACAATGGCTCGATCATGCAAGCATCATTGAGCCCATGTTTTGACCTCATCCGGGGCCTCTAAAGCCTTCAAAACTGAGCTCGAAGTTTCTGTACCCTATTTTCAATACCAAAATTTTTTAATATCTTCAAAACCATACTCGATCTAGCCATGAAACTTTACTGGCAGGCTAATATGAATGAGATGAACCTCCACATGAAAAATCATAACATTTCGAGATCGTATGACCAACTTACTAAAAATAGCAAGTTTCCATAAATAGCAGCTCTGCACAAGGTAGCCCTTATTGAAAAGAAAACAGAAATATTTTTGGGTGATGCAAGATTGCCCTTACACCCAGGATGCTCCTGCGTCAATATGTTCCACATTTTTTCAAGGTTTTATCCAATGGCTCATTTAGCAGGGTTTCAAAAGCTGTTGTAACTTGATCAATGTCAATTTCATATTCTAGTGGGGGTAACCATGTTGTTCTTGGTTGTGCAGGTTTGATGAGTGTTGAGTTGGTGTCAACTATAAAACATATCTCATATTTATATTTTTCCACTAGTTGAAAAGGGATTCTCATCCTCTTCTCCATCATAGTCTTGAATGTGGCAAAGTAGCCATCCATTAAAGGTATGAAATTGTCTCCTAGTGGCTTAATGAAATCAGTAATCTATGTAGTGATTGGTTGGTTTGTGTCCCAAGTGACATTACCAACTAAAAGAAAGAAGTTCTATAAATAGAAGAATGTGCACATAAGGAGGGAACCAAACTTACATGTGTTAGATATGGCTGATCTAATTGTTCTCATATTCTCCTCTAGTTGCTTCAGTAGCAACTTGGACAATTCTAGTTGCAGTCCCTTCTTCACCATTTTATATGCAGTGTCAACTGCTCCACATGCTATGTTTTTCATTTATCTAGCTTGGAATATCTTGTATAAAAGTACACATGCACCAAATTTCATCTTAGGGTCAGTGGTTGTATTGAGTTTCAACCCTCTTCCATCCCATTCGGCTCTAGTTATTTTTTCAATGTCGGGGTGTGAAGGATGCTTTAGGGCTTTTTCCTTCTCAGTGATGGGATAACCTGTCACTGCATGAATCACATCTTTTGTGATCAGTTTGGGTTCATCTAGTCACATTTTCCCATCATGTACTCAACTAAGTACTTTCTGTATCCACTCAGTTTTGAAATCTTTTGGGAATAGTAGGGCATTGGTTAACCCTTTCACTTCTATGTGCTTATACTCATCCCATAGGTTTCCATCCTTACATAGCTTTCGGTAAGCTTCCTAAATCTCAAGGTCTCCGATATCTGCAAACTTGCAGTGAATGTATGCATGAATATCTTCAATCAGTAAAACCCTAGGAGGAATACTTAAAAATGCTCCCTTTTCATTGGGTTGTGAAGCAACCTCAAGACAAAACTTGTAATTTGGTTCTTCATAGGGTCAAGTTCTTGATTAGAGCGACCTTTTTATCTTTTACCATTTTTATTTTTGAAGTTTGTGAGGTGGATTCCATTGATCATAAAATTAGGGCTTCTTTGCAAATGAACTATGTACTCGGTAAGTCTTGGTACTTACTGGTTGATCACAGTGAGTGCTCAAAATATCTAGGAGTTGCTTTGGAATCACTTTTAATCGCTCTACAATGTGATCGATGTGAATCACTTCTTTTCTCTGCAATCTTCTCGTAAATGGTGGGTGAATGAAATGAGATTTTGTCAGCCCTTTTATAGACAATTTACCCTAAGTGATGCGTTAAATGGTTCACCTACTTCTCAATTGACAAAATGTAGATCCGTGGTTAACACACTAAAGACTTTATCTTGGTGAGTATATAATACTTAGCACAAAGTGTTAACTTGGTTGTCTCCTACATGTTTACCAATGATGATCAGTACATAGAGTTCACTTGGTTGTCTTTCACATGTTTACTGACGTGCAATTTATGCTCAGTTTATATTAACCGACCAGACTAGATTCACAAATTCATAACAAGTAATACCATAGTGCATCTTTATTCATGCTAGTTTGGCATATTATCAATGAATGTTGGAACTGATGTAAAATATAGCTTTGTAGAGTGTAGTTCCATACTTACTTGTTTTTCTTAATTGGGGGTGGTGAAATCACCAGATCCATTGGATGAGGTGCCACCTACTGTGGTGTTTGGTCCAGCATCATCTTTTCTTGAATCTTTCCTCCATAATTGTTTTCTCATTCTCTTGGTATCTTCAATAGTGTTTCCATTTGCAAAAGTGCTTTACTCTGTCACTCGGTCTCTGTAGTCCTTGCATAGGTGACCAACCTTATGACAGTGTAAGCATGCCATTCCAGAGTTAGTTTGGTTCCTCAATCTTCATATCCATTTCCTCATGCATTTTTCAGCTATGTCCATATCTACCACATGTTGTGCAATTTATCCATGTGTTTTAATCCCATACATATGAATTACCCACTCTTCTCATTTTATAAGCATTTTCTTTCTCTTTAGGTTTCCATACTTGCTTTTTATTTTTCCTACATTCATGAGATGTGTGGCCATGAATTTTACAAGTAGGGCAATATTTTTCCATGCAGGATTCCTTCTTTGGTTTTTTCACCTTAGATTTGCATTTATGTGCTTTTTTTCCATGCTAGTTACAATTATAACAATTACCTGTGAATGTAGAAGCAGATTTGGGAATACCTTTAGCTTTGCTCCTACAGACATTTGATGTGTGGTCTGGTTTTCCACAATGATTGCATGAACACTTATTTTATGTTGGATTTGTGTATACAACCCTTTTATCAGCTTGGTTTGATGATTCTTCATGCTCGGTATACCCTAAACTAGTATTGTTGTTGAGTCTTCTCTGCCCATTCATAGATTCATCCATTCTTTTTGTGTTGTCTTCAGCTTTCTTGATCATATTATTATGCTATTGCTGAATCTTTGCTTCATCCTTGAGCTTCTCATTCTCTTCCTTTAGTTCACCAATAACTTCCAATTTTCCATTGAGTTCTATGTTCACTCGGTTTGCCTCATGACTCATAAGAACTATTTGATTGGTGATTTAAATGTGATGTTTAGTAAGTCTTTGTATCTCAGATTCTTTCTCTTGCAATTTCTTAGTAATCTTTCTCCTATAATAAATAGCTAATATTCTTTATTGTTTAGCTTGTCTTGTATTATTCATAACATCAATCATTCTTACCATCTATGTCTCTTGACCGATTTGCGGTACCTTTACTTGTTTAGTCAGATGTTGATTGATTTAATTTAGACTTGCAATGCTTCTTATAGATGTGTCAGATGTTTTACTAGATCCAGATCAAGATGAATCAAATAAATTAGGTATTGTTAGAATAACTGAGAGGGGGGGGTGAATCAGTGGCCTCAAAAATGTTCCAATAAAACAACCCAAAAAACTTAGTACCACAATTATAAGCCTATAGTTATCTTCAGTCCTACAAGATGTATGCCTTGAAATAATCTTAACAAATAACTACTACTCGGAGTTCACTGTTAAACCTTACTCTTTAGCTTTATCGAATAGCAGTCTGGCATTTTCCAAAATACAGTAAATAACTTAGTGTTTACCGATCAATCCTATTTTAGTAATGTGTAAAGCAAAACATTAAAGAAATGACTCATAAATACATTTGACACTTGGATTTTTAATGTGGAAACCCTGCTAAGGGAAAAACCACTTGGGACTGGTAACCCAAAATTTTCACTCTTCTAAAGTGAGCTCAGTGAAGAGAAAACCATGTTAAAGGTTACAAACACACTATTAAGTGTGACCTTGTTAGAGGATTTATCACTAACAGGTAATCACTTGATATCTAGAATTTCACTATGATATCTTCATGAATTAACCTTTTGATACTCCTTGGGATGTATCTCAATATATAAAGGATTGTTAGATGTCCTAAAAGTGGACCTCTACTCACTTAGTAGTACACTTCAACATGGTCTTTGTACTTCAGTTGCATACATAAATGAATATTGATTAATTCATCCTGCATGTCTAAAAGAGTCGACCTGTTGCCTTCTAGAAGGTAGGAGTATGAGATTTCTCTTAGGTCATTGCAAGCTTAATGACTACACCGAAGACCTAAACAAAGGATTTAAAGAGAAATATGCTGAGAGTAAACTACTGATTAATATAAATGCAAATGCAAATGCAAATTGTTGTTAATCCAAGCTAGTTAGAATGCAAAGTTTCGACAAGATTATTGAAGTTTCAGATGAGACAAGATAGACAAATATCAAAAGTGAACAATTTTCTATATTGTTTAATCATTGTTGTTGTTGTTGTTGTTGTTGTTGTTGTTGTTGTTGTTTAGTGAACACTCACGCAAGACACATCATGGAAATTGTTTGTTGTAAAAATAAAATAATAGACACACCATAATCCTAGGATAGCCAGGGCAATATCTGTTGAATTCCTACTTGAACTGAAGTTCATCCATGCCTACTCATAGTGGACAACTTAGAATCTTGGAGGCAAGGGATCCTCCTTACATGTGCACTCACTTCTTAGGCACACCAAGCTTTGAATCCCAAGGGTAATGACTTCCCAAGGGACTATTGTCTCTACTAAGAGCCATGAAAGTGTGGGATGTCTTAGTTGGTCTCTAACCTTTTGTGCCAATAGATAGAGGGTTTTTGGATACTAAAAAATGGTTTGTAGTAAGGGCATCTATTTAGGTGGTTATACTTGCAGTAGATTAGCTCCGTTATGTAGGCCTCTCAGCCTATAGAAGTTAAATTTTGTAGGTTTTAACACACCACAAGGGTACTGAGCGAGATCTTCTTCCTGGTATAACGCAATCAACACCTGTTTACTGTGATATTAATCGCAATGACATTTTTTATATACCAGTTTGGAAGGGCTTGGCTTTAGCCTGTTACTGGTTGGGCAATCCACTCTCATCGGCTCTGTTAAAGCACTCAGGAGGTAGCCACACTAAAGGATTTGTATGGATTTCTCTTTCACCCAAGATCCATGAAGGTGATAGAAGAGGATACATCCATACAATTCCTTGGGTTTACAAATCTAAAAGACACTTCAAGCAGAATAAGAAAATGACAATAATGTTTCTGGATTTTTTATCATCCCAAAAGGGCGAGAGCATAGTTTCCTGACATTATTTTCATTCCTAAAACATCAAACAAATGTTCATTTTCAGAAATCTTACATGTGGGTTCCTATTTTAAGAAATCAAAAACAAAATGCAAGCACAATGTTTTGCATTCTATCGATCAAAGGCAACCTTCAAAACCAATTTGTGAGTAGTTTGTGTTTTAGTCTTCTTGGGTAACATTCTACAAACCACTGTTAGGATGTATGCAAAAGATAATCACATGAACATCAAAGAAAAAGATTATTCTAGATTATAAAATACAAAAATCAGAAAACTAATCACATATTCAAAAAGTAGACAAAAAATCATGCGGTTTCAAAAAAAATTGCACTGAAAAAGGTGATTGTATGAGCCCATACGAGGCTTTAGAAGCTGCAAAAATGAGGATTAGATAGGAATAGTCATGAAAACCTAGAATTTAGGATGCCTCTAAGATTCTAAAATAAAAAAATAACTCCAACCCAGAACTCTTTTCTAAATTCTACCCAAAATAAAAAAAAATTGCACCTAATTTGGAGTCAAAACAAGCAAGATATGAGCTTTTAAAGTCAAAGTGAAAATTGGAAAAGCTCGTTGGTGAAGGCTGAGAATATTCAAACCTCTACTAATGTCAAAAATTTAGGAGTTTAAATTTGATTACCAAAAGGCTGTCGCAAAATGCCAATAACCCTGTATTTTGACCCTTAAATGGTCGTCAAATTTTAAATTCCAAAACCTCCTGTCTGCCTACATGGCACATGACATGGTCTTTTGCCACATGGTAGTTTGTTACTCACCCATTTGGAAGGCTGAGGTAGGTGGTTCTCAAGTGGTGATACCAAGTGGAGGTGGCTCGATGGGCTGAGAAGCAGGTGGAGGAAGCAGTGGCGAGCGGAGGGTTTGGAAAAATTGTGGCTGGGAGGAGAAGTGGCGCTACTGGTAGAGGCTGCACGGTGAGGAGTGGATGCAGGCTGGGGAGATTAGCAGAGAGGAGGGGAGGTGGTAGGGAGGACAGAATGCATTAGGTAGGTGAGAAGGTTTTGGGGTGGATAAGAGGCGGTAGGAAGTGGTGGACAGATGGAAGAAGGCGGAGTGGAGAGAGGGTTTATGCAGTGGGAGAGCAGGTGTGGGGTGGGTTGCGCAGTGGGGATGGGTTTGAGGGAGTGAAAGGGTGGGATAGGTTGGGAGTGAGTTGGAGGGAGAGCATTGGCTGAAGTGGTGGTGGGTAGTGTTAGGGTGGAGAGAAGTGTTGCGTAGGGTGGTAGGAATTAGCGGGAAGGGTGAAGTGGTTGACTGGTGGCGAGAGGGTTGGAGGGAGGAGTGGGCAGTGGTATGTGGTGGCATGGGGGAAAGAGTGGAGGTGTAGTAGAGTGGGTGGCCAAGTGTGGGGGAGAAGGGAGGTAGCATGGAGTGAGGGATGGTGGGGGTTGAATGCGTGGCTGTGGAGAGGTAGCTGTGAGTTGTGGAAGAAGCGGAGGGAGGGAGAGAAGTGGCGGGTTTCACAGATTTGTTAAACAATTAGTCCCACATTCATGTGGGGGAGGGAAATAGACTTGTTTAAATACAAAGCTTCACAATCATAATGTGAATAAAATGGATAATGGCTTTGTCTTCGAACCTAGGGTTACCTGCCGATTAGTATGCACAAATATCCAATATTAAAAATGTTTAGAAATAATAGCAGAGCAATATTTGGATATTACAGACTAAAATTTTGAAAGAAAATGACTCAATATATTATCTCGATATGCATGTAGATAGATAGTCAAATCTATCTCTATTTGCGTGCAGAGGCTGTACGGCCTCTATTTGCAACAAAATTTTGTGACAGCTTCAATTTTCACCCAAGGTAGGCATGTTTATAGTTGTTTCAAACCAAAATGATGACCCAGACATAATGGTGGACCCAAATTTTGCTCAAAATGAATAGAAAACAAAATTAAAAATAGAATTTAATAATGAGGCCTAAAATTTATTTTCAGCCCCACGGTGGGTGCCAAAAATGTGCGTGCTAAAAGTGGACCTCTACTCACTTAGCAGTACACTTCAACATGGTACTTCAGTTGCATATAGAAATGAATATTGATTAATTCATCCTGCATGTCTGAAAGAGTCGACCTGTTGCCTTCTAGAAGGCAGGAGTATGAGCTTTCTCTCTGGTCATTGCAAGCTCAGTGACTACACAAAAGACCTAAATAAAGGATTTAAAGAGCTATATGTTGAGAGTAAACTACTGATTAATATAAATGCAAATTGTTGTTAATCCAAGCTAGTTAGAATTCAGTTTTAGAAGCACTAAATCAAATGTGAGATATTCATTTTAAAA
Source organism: Thuja plicata (assembly GCA_018584345.1). Lineage (NCBI taxonomy): Eukaryota > Viridiplantae > Streptophyta > Pinopsida > Cupressales > Cupressaceae > Thuja > Thuja plicata. The sequence goes on from MU225693.1 coordinate 1,419,228, forward strand.
ACACCAATTCAAAGTGTGCTCTATGATTAGATTTGCATGATTGCATAAAAGTATACAATAATATTAAATAAATGCTAAGAATGCAAGAAAGATAAGACAAAAATGCAGTATAATAACATTAGATAAAAGGTTAGGATCCTTTGTGAAGGAAAAGAGTTTCTCTTTTATAGAAATCTCTCTCGAAACAATGGTTGAGATCGAACAAAAAGAGTGGCTCAGATTCATTTGAAGAAGCACAATCCATGTGCAAGTGACTTGATTGGTTGAGAGAGTCAGTTTACTGAACTGACTGATCAGTTGTTTTGGAAACTTCCATATTCAGTTTTCAGTTAACTGAAATGTTTCCAAAATGATAAACAACGGAGAATCAGTTAACTGAGTGGAACTAGATGTTTCCATTTTGATAATCAGTCAAATGAATTTGATGATGTCATATGCATTTTTAATAAATTAATTAATTTTGAATGCACATTTATGTTTTTATAATTATTTAATTCCTTTTTGATGTAATTGACAATTTTGTAATTTTTATTTAATTAATAATTCAGAATATCAATTAAATAATAGTATAAAGTTTATTTTCCAATGTAATGTGATTTTAGGAATAAATTAATTAATCAAGTAAGATGATCGATTAGGACCTAGGATTTAGGTCAGATTAGTTTGAATTTGATAATTGTATGTTTGATTTAGGACTTAGGATTAATCAAGATTAGGGTTTCTTGATTAAAAGTTGAGATTGGGGATCTAGGGTTTAGGTGACCATTTTTAGGTGATTACAAGATCCTGCTCGGTTAAGAGACTATCTGAATCAATGGTTAAACTGAAATAGTATATGATCTGTTCATATAAGCAACTTAGACTTGCAGATGTTCAGATCTATTGTAAGCTCATAATACCTTTCTGATCAATGTTTCCCTTTAATACCTTTTCTCCACTTCTTTTTTGCTTAGTGATGCTATGCATCTTTGTCGTTCAATGTGCGCAGACATATTAGCTCTGTTCTTTAGCTTGATTGATCAGGACTATATGAATTATTTCTTCATGATTTTCTCTTTAGCATCCTCTTCTCTATTCACTCCCCTAATTCATAATGAATTATTGTGTCTCTTTATAGACACGATTTCACTATTTTGAAGTCCTTGACTTTCTTGTTCTTGGTGTGATCCTCAATTCTTGCCTTTCTTTCTTTAAATATTTACTTCAGTTTTATCCTACAGATTTCTCCTTGACAACTGGAATAAAACATCTTTAAAACTCTCACTTATCTCTGGCTTTTAACTTGTCAATGAAAACAATGTTAGCAAACAGTTAACTCCATGTTTAGCTCTTGCCAGCTAAGTCTTTTGTCATTTCTAAACATCAATTATTTTCAGTGTTTAAATCCTTGTTAGCTCGGTCTAGACTCCAGTTTCCCTCGGGCATCTCTGTCTGTCGGGGTTGTTTGTCTGTCAGGGTTGTCTATCCATCGGGCAACACTTTGACTTTGATTTCTGCTCGAGTATCACTATGGTTCTGCTCGTCGATAATGCTTGCTCGGGTTTTGTAATGCCAAAAATTTTAACTATTAAAACACAACCATTTTTTTTAAACTAAGACCAATATCACCATCAACACAATTATTAATCCATCTAAAGTGGTGGGATAACTCATTTAGGTGACAATGCTTAAGTGGATAAAAACATTTATATTAAAACCCTGAGAAATAAAAATAAATATTATTAATATTTACTATAGTTCAACAGTGATCTACCTCTACGATGATAAAATAGATTAATTTGCCTTAATAACATTATAAATTAAAAGTTTACTAACCACTCATTAGTTGATAGTGACAAAGTATCATGCTTAGAATGATACACCAACTTTTTTTTAAAAATAATAGTAAAACAAAAGATCACCTAATTATTCACCCAAATATGATAATACACCCAGATGTGTGTGTGTGTGTGTGTGTGTGTGTGTGTGTGTGTGTGTGTAATATTGGTAATGTAATAAAACTATTATGATTTGTTTCTATATAACCATGGATGGGTTTTCCATAATTATTATGAAATTAATTATAGGTTTCTAGAGAGTTAGCAAGCTAATTTTATTATCAATTCTACATATTTATTTTATTGCAAGAAGCTAAATTGGCATTTACTTTATGGAGGGTGATAATTCACTAGACTAATTATTTTAAATTTCTACTATAACTTTTTACTAGTATATCTATTTTATTCATTTCAATTAGAGTTACATAGTAATTACTTAATAGTATTTATACTTTTGTTGTTACATTAGAACCTTTCCATTTAATTTATATATAAAAACTTATAGACATAATAGTTGTATTCCCTCATTTCTCATTTTTAAAATATGAGATTAAAAGATTATTATATACTTTAGAATACATGTAATAGGTATTAAGAAAAATAAAGTCTATTATAAAGATTTTACACTTCCATCTCGTTTAAAGAAAAAAAAACATTTCACTTTCACTTGAAGAAGAAGAAATATAAGAAGAAAGGTAAATATTTACAATAAAGAATACATTCTCCACATCCTTTGATATAGGAGGGGAAATAGGGAGAAACAACAATAATTCCATCTCCTATTGTTTAGGAGGAAAAATAGGTGTAGATGTCCAAAAATATTAATATTATTATTAATATCTTTCTCCCTCTTATTCCTTCTAACTATTTAATTTAATCAATTAAATAGTTTCATAAGTTGGTATTTATCAATAGTTTAAATACTATCCTAATGTATTTTATTTAAATACATTTGCCTCACAAAATCCCCTTTTTAATAAATTTATACTTATTAAATCCTCCATATCCCTAATTCTTCTAAGCTATGATTTATTCAAATCTAATTTGAATTAAATCTAAACATATCCTAGAGACCTATTAATCCAATCTAGAGACCTACCCTAAGCCTACCCTATTCCTACTCTACTCCCATCACCTCACCCTCTAAACATGTTTCCCTACCTAACTACCCTTTAATTATACTTAAAGGGTGATTCCTAACCTTTTTAAGGCTAATGGAATGCTCACCTACATGGGGAAATTCTCACCAAAATGTGCACCCATTCCTCTTTAATTCCCTCTTACAACTTTGTCTCCTCTTTTGAAATATTGAGATACTCAATATTAATGCCAATTTTGACTCAAAATTGGCCATCTTTTCAAGTCTATGTGTCTCCCATGTGGCTCTTATGTGGATGCCACATAGGTTCCACTTCATCCAAGCCTCTTCCTCTCTCCAAAAACTCTATAAATAGAGGCCTTCTCCTCTCATATTTTCATCTCTCAATATTTCATTGTTATCATGTTATTTTGCATTTAGATGTTCATAGCTATAGATTTCATGTTTACATATGCTCTTAGTTTATGCTTAAATCACTTAGATATTACATGCTAGTTTCTTTTTGGTTAAAATGAATCATGGTTCTCATCTCATAGCATAGTTCTTGAATCATAGCTTTCAATCTTATAGCTTGCATATCAATTTCATAGTTTGGATATATCATCTTGGAGAAGATTTGAGACTAGTTCTTCATACTAGCTCTTGAATCTCTCTTCTTGCATATTAAGATCTTGCATTTGCCTTGGGGATAATTTTATTTTGTGTGTTTGAGAGAGCACACCTACATATCTTTATCAAGAGAAAATCAAATAAGTAGTAATAGGTTGCAATTTACTTATTTTTAGCTCAATCTGATGTTATGTTGAGTTATTTGATGCTTGCCTTGCTTTTTTATGTGATTTTGAATTGATGTGCTAACCCACTAATGTTTTCATGTTTGAGCTTGCTCCCAACAGGTTGAAGAATTCCTCATACTACATTCTGGCATGTTTGGTGGGACCCACGTCCCTAAACACCTTCTAATTTCTTGTCTATTTCTTCCAAACCTCGCCAAACTCGCGGATCGCCATTTGCATTTTACACAAAGGTGTTTGCGTAGAGCCAAAACACTAAATCGACATCTGCACTAAAACCCTGAACCGACATCTACACTGAAACACTAAATTGGCATATCTGAGATACATCACCGTCTCTGATAAACTGCCATCTCCACTAAACTGATGTCTGCACTCTGAACCAACATCTGTGATGAACTGATGTCTGTGCTAAACTGGTGTCTATGCTCTGAACTAGTGTTTGGGCTAAACCGATGTTTATGTGAAACCGGTGTCTACGCTCTGAACCGTCATCTGTGCATTTCTTACAATTTAAAATAGTTCTGAGAGATGGGTATTTATTGAATGATTTCTTGAAATTTTTTATGGATGCTTCAAACCAATTTCAACACCAGGTCCATATTTAAAATATATCATTTAACTATAAGTGACATATTTACCTTTCTTATACTTTAAGATATATTTTAAATATACTTCCAGGATGTTTGAGAGTGTTTTCAACATCATAGGAGTTAAGATGCAGAATCCAGTTTTTGAGGGTTTTTAAGAAATTCCAGACTTAGTCAAATTTTAGGAATCAGGAATCAACATTTTGTCAGGAATCAAGTGTTACTAATTTGTTTGCCTTTTTGCAGCATTTTAGGGTTGAAGACTTTAAAGATTACTAATATTTTTCATGCAGGTTTCCTTGGATTTTAATAGATTTTGGGAATGAACTTGTATGATTTAAACACTAGTCTTTGAATGCATGTTGCTTAAAGGAATTAACCACATCTAATCTTGAATGCATAAGGGAATGAACTTCACAACTCTTGAATGACTTAAGGAAAATAAACACACATTTTACATGCTTTCCTATTGTTGTGTGGGGAATAAATTGAACTTGCATGCTTAAACATACTATTGTGTCTTTTGCTTAGGTAGAAAACACTTAGTTGCTAATCAGGTTCAATTTATAAAATGAACTCTTCTTGATGTGTTTGAAGAAGTGTTTTTCAACACTTCTTTTGAGCTATTTGTCATTAGATAGATCCCTTAATTTACATGACGCTATGATTAAACTATAGCCATATCCTCTCCCCTCGCCTTCATGGAACTTGGGTGAAGAGAAACCTTAGCTTAATCTAGCTTATAGAGAGGCCTGTCTAGAGAGTGTGCTTCCCCTTTAGAGGATAACCTCAAATCAATAAATCCCTTCGGGCAGGTCGTGTTCAATGGTAGTCCATATTGAGTGAATATCCTCAGCATACTGGCATGGTTGAACTAGGCTCTTAAGTGAGTCACATTGTACAAACCAATTGTGGGGATGCCATGAATCTTATTAGAAACTATAAATTAGTAGCATACCCGATTCACCTCTGAACGGTGACTTATTATAGTGCAAGGGGAGGGAATATTCTTCCCCCAAGATTCTCATCATATGTGTCCCAAGGTATTGTGTTGTGAAAGAGATCTTCATAGCACGGCAATAATACCTGGCAAAAGGCAAAAACACGGGTGCCCTTCCGGGGGTGACACTGTTGTGTGAGCCAAAGGACTACCAAGCAATGGGCCTATAATATTTCATGCAAAGCTAATTATTTAAGGTAGCTACTATTTGTACTATCTTCATTATGTTAAACCACATGAAAAAACAAGTGGCTTGAAAGAGTCACTTGATCATAAATAAATGAAATACCCAACATACAAATTTGTCACAATTGCTTGTCTCTTGCAAGGTTGCTTTGTCCCTTCCAGGACTATTTTCAGACACGTCTTCAATAACTATCATTTATTCCCAAAATATGAGTCAAGGTATACTTAGCGTAGTCAATGCCTTTGATGTATGTTGAAAATCAGTTCTTGCCAATGAACAAATCAACCTAAAGAGTCCAAAATTAGTTGGAATCCTACATTGTCATCTTCACACCAACCCATTTCTTCATCATCATCATACTTCTTATCCTAATCACCTCTTCCAAGTCATTTTTATTCTTCTCAATAATTCTAATCATTCCATCCTAAACATCCACAATCATCCTAATCCTCATCCTAATCATCCCTCTAATCCACATCAACATCCTCTTTCTTAATCCAATCTAATCATGCATCTTCCTCCAACATAATATAATCATCATTCCTCTAATCCACATCAACATCCTCTTTATTAATCCAATCTAATCATTCATCTTCCTCCAACATAATTGAATCATCATTCCTCTAATATACATCAACATCCTCTTTCTCAATCCAATCTAATCATTCATCTTTCATCCAACTTAACCAGATCATTATTCTTCTAATCCAATCCACTTGTCAATCTCATATCATTCTATCAAATCTTACAATTCATCTTCCTTTTCATCCAAACCAATCACCCTTAATTATTCCCTTTGTCTTCCAACATCTCTCATTTTTCTTGTAAGGTTCACCCATTCTTCATTCAAATCTTCATCCATGTCTCCTTATCATTCCAATCTTCATCAAATATTCTACCTATTGGCTTAAGAGCACCATCATAATCCTTGGACTTTAATCTCAGTTATCTTGATTAACCCACATACAACCATAATCAAGTTCAAATCAAATCAAATCAAGCTTCATCTTTCATACCTTCATCATAGATTTTCATCTCAAATCTTAGGTTGAAAGATTTATCAAAGTGTTGCACAGACCCTCATCATTAGCAAACATCTATTTGAATCCTATTGCTTTGAGAACATCAG
>MU225693.1:1444829-1455028 GCA_018584345.1 Thuja plicata
ATATATTATATAACTTATTTAATGCAACCATTTAGTTAATCGTATCATAATAATAATAACATAATACTTTTTAGAATGTTATGTACTTAAATGAATTCAGTATAACAGAGATCTGTAGATTATAACATAATATATTATGTACTAAACATTCAGAACGAATGGTAAATAATATAATATATTATAATAATAGTATTCTAACTTACTATCTTTCGTGTGACGATCTTTTCAATATTAAAATCGAATACCTTGAATAGTATATAATATAATATATTATATACTATACATTCAAAGCATGAATAGTATATAATATACTATATTATAATCTTGCTAATGCATAGATCTTATCTAACATAAGTTCGAATCACATGTGTCGCATATTATATAGTATAATACATTATTTACTATACATTCGAAGAACGTATAGTAAATAATATACTATATTATAACGATTATAAACAATCCAAACATCCAAGTATAAACTTGCTTTGGCCGTGCATGTTGCCTAAAACAAGATTACATATTATAAACTGTACATTACCAAATGTACAGTCTATAACACATAATCCCATTTTATTAGCCCTTTTGGAGCGGTATTTCCCAGCTTTGGGGGGGGCGTAGTCATACCTTATAACCTTTCTTTTTAATGTTTTAACTTTGTGTTGAGAGCAGTCATAATAAACTGCGTTTAACATAGTCATGGTGATCTATATTAAAGCGCAGAACATATTAAGCGCTGCTTTAAAGGTGCTGTTGTATTCCCTCTAAATGGCGCTGCTATTACATGAAGCTTTTAATACAAAAACAAAGAAACTATCTAACAGCTCTTTACTGTTCATTCCACCCTTTGTCTTATTGGGTAGCGCAGCCTTTTAACTACACACTATGCTTGTACCTTTTCCTTTTTACATGGCGCTGCTTGCATGGGAGAATCAGACCCCTCCCTGCCGCGCTAAAATAGATAAAATATTATATGTTATATTTACAATGATGTAATGAATATAATATGTGATATTGTATTCTTGATCAAAAACATTTGTAAAAGTAAACAAAGAAACCTCATCAGATTAGCGCAGCTTAATAAAAAACATATATATGTCATAAAAAAAGAAGAAAACTTATCATATAAAACAACATTCATACCATTCCTTATATCCATTAACTATTTTGGCACGGCTTTTTGTCCGTTTGGACAGTGTTCATGGTATCTGTCATACATTTGTTACAGTTTTTGGGGGGCGCGGCTTTTATGCTGTTGCCACACCACATTATGATAGTGTATGGCGCAGCCCCTTGTAACAGCACCCACGCCATGTGCTATAACCAAGCACTTTATAAATAAAAACATATATAATAAGAATAATAATAATAAAAAAAATGCCCAAACAATATGATCAAAGCCACAGTTCATTTACAAATCTAATACATGCTCAGGAAACGGGTCTTCTTGAAACATACAGACCCGATTCCTCATCATAGCAGTAAAACATAACGAATTCTGTTAAACATTTGACAGTCGAATATAACTCCGTTAGCTATTGCCGCCACTTATTAAGAACACAATAAAAGGAATTCGATCTGTTACATCTTTATGAGCTAAAGATGAACATTCTCTATTCTTAATACAACAGACCAGCACCCAGCAAACAAAGTAGAACAAGAGAAATATTAGCAGAAAGGAGTCTGTAAGAGGAAAAAAAAAATGGGAGTTCTAGGGTTTCTTCAATCTTTATTAAGGCCCAAAACCTTAATTTCAAATTAGGGTTTGGAGGGCCATCTTTTTATCTTATACTTTCTCTTATTTAATGTATTTATGTCATCATTTGCATTTAATAATGGTTATCCGGTTGACCTTGTTATATTTGCAATTGGGGAAAATTATATAGTTAGAATTATTTTCTTTCTCCATTCGTAGAGATGCTCAACTATGTATAATTAAATGGTAACTATAAGATAAGTTTAATATTTAAGTTTATAATGTGTAGGATAAAATTTGTTGTATTTCATTTATGATATGTTGAAATTTAATGGTTAAATTGATTTTTATTAACTTCTTAGCAACTTTTTTTTTTGTTTTTTCCTCGCCGAATCTACTTTTAGTCAGGGATTATTTTTTTCTATACTTATTTTAATTAAGCTATTAAAATTATGTTATAAGGATCCATAAACTGAATGAGGTAATCCACCCCAATTTTAATGGTTTTGAAAAAAAATCTTAGAATTATTGTTATTTAGAGAAATTTTAATAAATTTCTAAGGTGACCTAGTTTTCTATTGAAATTTATTAACCGTTGAGAGGAATGTCTTTTTATAAATTAATTTTTAAATTTTTACCCTAGTATTACTTAAATAAATATATATATATATATATATATACTAATGTGATTCCGCAACTAAAGTTATGTTTCTTTGATAGTTGTACTAAATTTAATATTTATTTCAGTTAAAAAAAAAAAAAATTGTTAGTTGTGTTTTTGCCTAGTTATTTTGGGCATTACATCTGATCTCCATCGCTCGGAACATCATTTTGAGCAATTTCTTGATTTTTGGTATTTGTTGCTTGATGCTCAGGTGCACTGTTCTATTTCTCGGGAGTGATACACTGTTTCTCAGGCAAAGTGTTAGGTTCTTCATTGTAGACAAACCTGTTGTATTGTTCTGGTTCTTTTCTACTTTCCTCATCATTTTTCCTTACATAATCATCTATTGTGACATTTTCACTTTCAATGATTTTGTTAGAGGACTTGTTAAGACATTTATAAGCCTTGATTTTGGTTGAATATCCTAGAAAATTTTCTTCTTCACTTTTGGAGTCAAGCTTTCCATTTCTATCATCTTTTAAAATATAACATTGACTTTCAAAAATTTTGAAGTAACTTACATTGGATGTGGATCCATACCATAGCTCATAGGGTGTCTTTTTCAATTGAACTCTGTTCAATGTGTAGAAAGCAATACCAGCAGCTTCCCTCCAAAAGGTTTGAGTGATACTTTTCTCAATCATCATTGTTCTTGCACAATCAACAATGGATATGTTCCTCCTTTCAACAATCCCATTTTGTTGTGGTGTTCTTGGTGCAGAAAGTTGTCTTTTAATTCTATGCTCATTGCAAAATTTAGTGAATTCATCAGAAACAAATTCTCCTCCTCTATCTGATCTTAAGAATTTTAGTTCCTTACCACTTTGGTTTTCTACAATAGCTTTGTACCATTTAAACATCTTTAATGCTTCTGATTTTTATTTTAAGAACTTAATTATCATCATTCTAGAGTAATCATCAACAAAGAGAATGAAATATATATCACCATAGTAACTCTTTGTTCTCATGGGTCCACATAGATTAGTATGAACTAATTATAGAATAGAATTAGATGTATCGGTTTTCCTCTTGAAACTAGACTTTGTCATTTTACCTTTTTGGCAATTCTTACACATGATATGGTCAGGCTTTGACATGCTCGGTAAGCCTCTTACTTTCCTTTTATTTCTTATCTTAATCATGTTGTCAAAATTCACATGACATAATGTTTTATGCCACAACCACATGTCTTCAGTTCTAGCCATTAAACAAGTGGTGTTTGTAATCACCTAGAAATGGTCACCTAAACCCTAGACCCCCAATCTTAGCAATTAATCAAGAAACCCTAATCTTGATTAAACCTAAGTCCTAAATCAAACAGGAAATTATCGAATTCAAACTAATCTGACCTAAACCCTAGGTCCTAATCAATCATCATACTTGACTAATTAATTAATTCCTAAAATCATAATACATTGACAAATAAACCTTATGTTAATTATTTAATTGATATTCTGACATATTAATTAAATAAAAATACAAAATTGTCAATTAAATTAAAAAGGAATTAAATTAATTATAAAAACATAAATGTGCATTCATAATCAATTAATTTATTAAAAATGCATATGACATCATCAATTTAAGTTGACTAATTATCAAAATGGAAACAATCTAGTTCCACTTAGTTAACTGATTCTCATCTGTTTATCATTTTGGAAACATTTCAGTTAACTAAAAACTGAATATGGAAGTTTCTAAAATAATTGATCAGTCAGTTCAGTCAACTAACTCTCTCGACTAATCAAATTACTTGCACATGGATTGTGCTTCTTCAATCGAATCTGAGCCACTCTTTTTGTTCGATCTCGACCATCGATTTGAGAGAGATTTCTATAAAAGAGAAACTCTTTTCCCTCACAAAGGATCCTAATCTTTTATCTAATGTTATTATGTTGCATTTTCATCTTACCTTTCTTGCATTTTTAGCTTTTATTTAATATTTGTTGTTTATTACTTTCAAGCAAATCAATCTAATTTGGAGCACACTTTTAATTTGGGTTTAAAACTGAATATTAAACATTTCAATTTGGTGCTCTAAAACTGAATCATAACTAGCTTGGATTAACAGCACATTTGCATTTTCATTTGCATTTAGTTTAATCAATCATATAGCTCTAAATCCTTCATTTAGGTCTTCGGTGTAGTCACTGAGCTTGCAATGATCTGAGAGTAAGCTCATACTCCTACCTTCTAGAAGGCAATAGGTCGACTCTTTCAGACATGCAGGATGAATGAATCCATATTCATTCTTGTATGCAGCTGAAGTATAATGACTATGTTGAAGTGTATGGCTAAATCAGAGGCCCACTGTGGGCACCAAAAATGTGATAGATAAATGTGGGCCTCTGATTTAGCCATACACTTCAACATAGTCATTGTACTTCAGCTACATACAAGAATGAATATGGATTCATTCATCCTGCATGTGTGAAAGAGTCAACCTGTTACCTTCTAGAAGACAGGAGTATGAGCTTGCTCTCAGATCATTGTAAGCTCAGTGACTACACCAAAGACCTAAATGAAGGATTTAGAGCTATATGATTGATTAAACTAAATGCAAATAGAAATGCAAATGCAAATGCAGATTTACTGTTAATCCAAGCTAGTTATGATTCAATTTTAGTGAACCAAATTGAAATGTTTAATATTCAGTTTTAAACCCAAATTGAAAGTGTGCTCTAAATTAGATTGATTTTCTTGAAAGTAATAAACAAAAAATATTAAATAAAAGCTAAAAATGCAAGAAAGATAAGATGAAAATGCAACATAATAACATTAGATAAAAGATTAGGATCCTTTGTGAGGGAAAAGAGTTTCTCTTTTATAGAAATCTCTATCTAATCGACGGTCGAGATCGAACAAAAAGAGTGGCTCGGATTTGATTGATGAAGCACAATCCATGTGCAAGTGATTTGATTGGTTGAGAGAGTCAGTTGACTGAACTGACTGATCAGTTATTTTGGAAACTTCCATATTCAGTTTTTAGTTAACTAAAATGTTTCCAAAATGATAAACAAATGAGAATTAGTTAACTAAGTGGAACTCGATTGTTTCCATTTTGATAATCAGTCAACTGAAATTGATGATGTCATATGCATTTTTATTAAATTAATTGATTATGAATGTACATTTATTTTTATATAATTAATTTAATTCTTTTTTATTTAATTGACAATTTTGTATATTTATTTAATTAATATGTCATAATATCAATTAAATAATTAACATAAGGTTTATTTGCCAATGTATTATGATTTTAGGAATTAATTAATTATTCAAGTATGATGATTGATTAGGACCTAGGGTTTAGGTCAGATCAGTTTGAATTTGATAATTGTCTGTTTGATTTGGGACTTAGGTTTAATCAAGATTAGGGTTTCTTGATTAATTTCTTAGATTGGGGGTCTAGGGTTTAGGTGACCATTTTTAGGTGATTACAGAGTTTATATCATCAAGATAGAATAGGTTACCTTTTTCTATTCACCAGTTCTAATCAACCTTCCTGATTCATTAAAGATCTTTGCCTTTTTGTTCTCAAATGCAACTCAGTGACTTGTGTTATTTAGTTGTGAAACACTCAGTAGATTATAGTTAAGTCCTTTTACCCAGTATACATTTTCACATTTGATCAAGTTATTCAACATTATGGTTCATTTACCTTCAACTGGACAAGGTGAGTCATTACCCATTCTTACTGATCCACTATTAGAATACTTAAAAGTTTCAAAAAAAAAATTTATCACCGGTCATGTGGTGAGTGTACCCGCTATCTATAATCCAGACATCATTCTTACTAACCTTAGATATGAGTACAGTCTCAACATACCTTTCATCTTCACCTGAATCATCCTTCATGGCTACAAATACCATCTCAATATCTTCATCAGATTTGGTGTCAGTATCTCCATCTCTATTCTTAGCCAGGTAACAAGATTTCTTCCCTTTTTCCTTGTAGTCTCGGGTATCTCTTCCGAAATATTTTTAGTTTCTTTGGTAATCTATATTTTCACTTCTATCAAACTTCTTTTCATATGATTTGTTAGTGTTTCTATTTTCTTTTCTTTTGTTAGGAAATCTAATAGTAAAGTGTCCAATCTCTTTATAATTAAAACATACAAGTGGTAATTTACCTTTGTATCTACCTTTTCCTCTCTGCAATATTCTAGCCATTAGTGCTTCAATCTCATTAAGTTCATTTTCATCACTATCACTTTCACTATCATTCCTCATAGTGTGTTTATGACTTGACTTACTTATTTTCAAAGAAGATTTGAATGCAGACTCTATACATGGTCAAACACTGTTGTCATAGTTATTCATTTCAAATGAAATAAGTCTTCCAATAAGACTATCTAGAGTAACATTATTATTGTCTACTACTCTCATTTCTTGTATAGAATATACTCTAATAACATATACAGGAACTAAGGTTCTTATGATTTTACTTACCACTATTTCTTCTTCAAGTGCACCTCCAACTCCTCGGATAGCATTGACTACCTCTTTTATTTTGCAGCTATATTGAGTGATATTTTCTTCTTGTTTCATCCTTAGGTCATTAAATTTACCTCTTAGGCTTTCTTACTTAGCCCTTAGCACATTAGAATCTCCTCCATGTACCAGCTTCAATTTATCCCACATTTTCTTTGCAAAGGTGTAGGTTTTGACATCTTCAAATTCAACATCAGAGAGTGAGGAAGCAAGTTCTATCATCATAGAATTGTGCTCATGCTTTTCTCTTAATTGATCAGGTGTGTGAGGTCATGTAGGAAACACATATTCACTATCCAAGTATTGAGTAACATCATTTCCAATACCTAATAGGTGGAGTCTTATCCTATTTTTCCATGATGCAAAGTTGTCTTTGTTCAACTTGGGCACATCTCATTTTCTCATCTTGTGATCTTTTACTTAGGTCTTGAAACCTTCCTTCTAAGCACACAAGATATGATACCAATCTTTAGAATAACTGAGAGGGGGTGAATCAATGACCTGAAAAATATTCCAATAAATCAACCCAAAAAACTTAGTACCACAATTATAAGCCTCTAGTTATCTTCAGTCCTACAAGATGTGTGCCTTGAAATAATCTTAACAAAATAAAAACTGCTGGGAGTTCACTGTTAAACCTTATTCTTTATCTTTACCGAATAGAAGTCTAGAATTTACCAAAATATAGTAAATAACTTAGTGTTTACCGATCAATCCTATTTTAGTAATGTGTAAAGAAAAACATTAAAGCAATGACTCATAAACACATTTGACACATGGATTTTTAACATGGAAACCCTATTAATTGGTATTAATAGCTATGGATTTTTAACATGGAAACCTCATGCATGTAATATAAAAAACATAAATGTAAGTGCATGTATAGAAACATTCATGAAACTTAGTTACACATGACACAAGAATTGATAACACAAAAAATCCCTGTTAGAAGGTAAAAACTGTGGTGGAAATGAAACCCACAAAGCTTCACTATCTGTAGAATGGAAGGTGTCGCTTAAGGCTATAAGTTGTGATCACTTCTAATGATCTTACCCTATTAGGAGTAACATATTAGACTTGTTAGTTATACTCGGTTAAGAGATTTTAGCAACACAATGTATGTATGCACTCTATTAAGAGATTAATAATAAGACAATTAAGTCCACCTTCTTGAGGGATTTATTCTATTTTCTACAATTGTTAGAAAGTATAAAAAATACTTATGACCTGATAGCTTGCAATCTTGAATTGTTGATTACATATCCATTAAGTTCACAATATATATGTATCATCTATTGTGATGGATAATACCTTTGTTCTTCTCAGTAGCCTTGTATGTAGTTCTTGATAACTAAATTTTTATTTATCTATTCTTCTACATGAAAACCTCTATTTGATCCATAGATGTCCTTCTGTAGCTACAATCATCATTTTCTTGATTGATTACTACATATATTTATACAAGATTATGACCCAATTAGGTTTCACTCTTTTCTTGATAACTCTAATGATCAAAGGTTTACAACTTGACCTTGATCTCCTAGTTTGCATGTGTATGCACCCTAAAATGGTCGCCTAGACTGTGGGCCCCATTTATCAATTTATCAAATTCCTGAATCAATGCTTTGCAATATTTTTAATTCAAATCAATTTCCTTGATCAAATCATAATTAATTCAATTATTTCAATATTTCCTAAGGTTTGATCATTTTTATTTAATTAAAAGATTTAATATCCCTTTTAATTAAATAAAATTCATCTTATTTAATTAATTTAAATTTCTCCCATTTAATTAAATAAAATTCTTCTAATTTATTTAATTATAAAGAAAACCCCTCTTTTAATTAAATAAATAAAAATTCCCACTTAAAGCACTTTATTTGATGAAAAAGGAAATAAATTAAATGAAAATAAATAAAGTTCCTTTTTCTACACATCTTCCTAAGTGGTGGGATTTTTGCCTCTTAATCATAGCCTTTGATTTTTGCATCTTAATATCTATCATCCATTTCTCTTTAAAAGGAAACCTCTCCTCATTCTCATATAGAATTTTTAGGTATTGTTATGATGTAGGTTTGGAGAGCAATTTTGGAGGAGAATTTGAGCACTCAAGCTTGGATATTGCAACTTCTCTCTTTTTGTCTTCTTCTTGCTTCCATGGCTATTCATGTAGATTAGATTCATGTTTCCTTTCATAGATTAATCTTGCATTTGTATTTCCTTTCATAGAATAATCATGCATTGTTATCATATAGATTAATTTTCTTTTATGCAATAAAATCATATATAATAGATTTCATTTTCATTCATTGAATCTCTCATTTCATGGTGTACTTGCATGGGCATAACTAGGTCAATATGAGGGCTTCCATTACAAACCTTTGCACTCCATGACAAGAGAGCTATGAGTCGATATTTGAGGCCTCATTCTTGAGCAACTTTGAATAGAATGATTCATAGAAGTGTGACACATTTTAATCATGCATTTTTGGCACCCACCATGGGGCAGAAGATTTTTTTTCTATCACATAGCTATTTTTCATAATTTATTTTTAGATTTTTGTATTTTTTCTGTACTTTCCACACTTTTTGCAGGGAAATTTTGCGTGACATTTTTCAGGTCTACAGGCAAACTTTTTCTGGATTTTACATTTCCTTGCGTAGCTCTGTGCATCTTTGTGTGAATCTTTGTGTGACATTCGGCACCAGGCTATGGATCTGATCTGTTACTGTTCTTTGTTGTTTGAGCACTTCTTCGCGCGAGGCACTGCAAATCTTCGTGTGACACTGTGTGAATCTTCGTGTGGCACTTTGTGAATCTTCGTGCCAGATTCCACACCAGAGATCTATTTTTCATTAATACATTTATATATCTCTATCTTTTTTCGCTAACCACTAATGTTTACTATTTCTGGTAGTTTGTGATTTGTTGTTGCTGTTGTTGTTGCTGATTTGAACTTGCTTGGATAAACAACAATATTGGATTTGAGGTATTTTTTTGATCTCTAAAATATTTATATTTTGGAAATAAAATGAACCTCTCATGTGTTTAGCTTGAGTTTTTCTTGCTTTCATAGATCACATTTCCAATTGGTGCTCTAAAAATGGACCTAAATTTTCTTTCTTGCATATATGTTTCACATAGTAATTAGGCCCTATGAACACTATTTGTGGTGATCTTGAGAGAGTGAGCTTCATTCGCTTGTTTTTCATGTGAAGCGCTTCTTGACGATAGATCCCCTTATAGGTAGGGAAGGATTTGTTTTTATCTCATTGGTCAACTTGGTTTGGGCTTCAACTTTTGGTGATACTTTCTCTCTTTGGGGAGATTGGTGTCATTTGTTGTTG
>MU225693.1:1455078-1479016 GCA_018584345.1 Thuja plicata
ATACTTTCTCTCTTTGGGGAGATTGGTGTCATTTGTTGTTGTGTGAACCTTGGATGAGGTGATTTCAAATTAGTGGGTCAATTAATCTTGTTTTCTATGTTTGGGTGAGGTGAAGAGGCTAGAGGATAATGCTCTTTTCCCTTTTCAGAGAATCAAAAACTTGGAACCCTTAAATCCAAATCAAGTCCCCATGTGGTCTATATTGTGAGTCTTCCTTGTTAGAGAGGGTTAATCGTAGTGGACACTCCCTTTATTGGGTAAACCACGTGGATAGAACCTCAAGCGGTAATAGCCATTTTCATCATGGTAGCAATAATCGCTATATAAATTTCCTTGTAGAAGAAATCTCCACGGGTGTAGTTTCTTGTGGGTTGTTAGATCTCCTCAGTAGCTCCTGATTGATTAAATTCTTGAACTGTGTCAAAACCTCGGTGCGCCGGGATTGGATTTCACCCACCTGAGATTGCAAAAGTTGCAGAGTCAATCTATTACTAAGAACCATAGTTCAACCAAATTTTTATTTTCTAGGACTATGTGTTTGATTGAAAAACTTTTTGAGAACATACACAAGTAGCATTCTTATGGAGTAGAAATACTATGACACTATCCATGTTCATGTGCAAGGTTGCTTTGTCCCTTGCTCATTGTTTGAAGAAATTGATTTCTTGAACTCCCTAGTTGTTTTATTGCGTGCCTAATTCATCATAAAAAATTTTAATTCATCTAGTTGGTCAATTAAAACAATCAAAAATTGAGTTCTGTGTCCTTTCCTTATGCGAGAAAATTGTTTCTTCACATTGTTCGCTACGTTTCCTTACGCGGCTCTTTGAGAATCCTCGCGCAATATTTTGAAAAATTGCTATCAGTTTACTGTTATCCTATCACACCAGTCTGGTCTTTCTTCATGTGGGTCCAAGCATTTTTTCATACGGTCCTGTGCTAATCCTCATGCGAGAAAGCATTTTTTTGCACAAAACTATCTTCTAGTGAGCTATTTGCTGACATTTGCTCACTTGCTTGATTGTTGCCCTGATATTTTCTAGTTTTCCTTTGTTGATCTGGGTTAGATTAGATTACTTAACCCACTATTAGAAGCTTGTTTAGCTTTGGATTCTTGCATTTTGACCTCTTGGATTAGCAATCTTTGTTTTCACAAGTGACCTTACTTGGAGCTTGGTGAGCTAGGAACCGTCCTTGTTGAAAAGATAAACCTTTAGATTCTTTGATAACACACTTGGAGAGTTTTGGTAGTCTCTTGTCCATCCACTTTCATACAATTTCAATCTCAATTAATATAATTTGGGTAAGACCATCCTCCTGATCCATATGTGCAAGGGTATTCACCCAAATTTATTGGGCACCTCTATGGCAGTGTTAGATTACGCCTTCAGTGAATTTTCTATCTTATCACCTCTTTCTGGACAATTTAGTGCCTTTTCTATCCTAGTTTAGTATCAACATTTCTTAGAGTAATCCTATCAGTTAGTACCTTTTCTTTCATGTCAGTTACAACAAGATATCAAGTAAATCAAGGAAAATGACCTCAAGTATTTTTTAAGCAATTACCCTTAGTTCAAACTTGCCAAAAACATAAGGGAAAATAACCCATATTTGATCAATCACCTAGGAATACTTTGAAAGTGTGGTTTGATTCCAAGAGTCATCTTAGTGATTTGGGTATCCCCTTAGCATCTTCTCACTCTTCTATGGATATGAGTTATACAATGACTCAGAGAGAGAAGGAAGCCAGGGATAAACATTATGATGATATGTTTGCAAAGAGTAGAGATGCTTTTTCATTCATTGGTTCCTCTCATAAGAGTAGACCAGCCTCACCCCTTATTTCAACAAGATATCTAAATGCACACCAAAGGGCTGAGAGAGAGAGAGAGGTAAGAGACACTCTTATGAGGATGAGTTATCACAACATGAGAACCAAGGAGATGAACTTTATGATACTCATGTCAATACAACTTATACCAACAACTTGTTTCAAAATTTAAGACCAAGCTCACCTCTTAAAAAATCTACCAATTACATGAGTGATAGACTCAAGAGGATTGAGAGTGAAAATAAAGCATTCCAAGATGAACAAGTTCATAAGGAAGAACAAATTAGACGCCTAGAGATGGAGAAACAAACTTTGATAGAAATAGAAAGGAAAGCCTTTCAAGAGGAGCAAGATAGGCTCTTGGCTTGACAACTCAATGATCCATTCAATAATATGCATGTTGGTGGTGGAAACAGTTCTCCTCCATCCACTCCTCCTAGGACTCCATGAAGTAGGATACATTCAAGATCGCCATCACAATCTCCTAGCCCTAGGGGAAGAAGAGTTTCAAGACATGATCATTATAGGAGACCAACACCTCCTAGGAATTCAAGGCCACCTTCACAACATGCTCATTATGGTTCATGATATGGGGGTAGTAGCTCGAGCTTTGATTGCATCTCCCAAGATTTCATGAAAATGAAACAAGAGACACTTTTTCAATAGTATGTGGAAAAATATTTGGAGCAAAACAAGGATAAGTTCCTAGAGAGCCTAATCAACAAGGGTGCTATGGTCCCTTACAACTTTGATGTGGATAAAAAGATTAAGAAGCAAGGTCCATCCCAAGAGGAGAAGATCAATGAAATGCAAAGAACAATGGACAAGATGTTCGTACCTAAGAATTATTTCTCATTGGGCTCAATTTGTCCTAATCCTTTTGATAAGAGTGTTGAAATGAAAGAATTTCCTAGAAAAGTTGAAATTCCTCAATATGACAAACATGATTAGAGTGGATATCCAAATGATCATGTGCGCTAGTTTTATACCACAAGTTTTGAGTTCCATCAAGACAATTCATACCTCATGAGGTTATTCCCATGAAGTCTTAAGGGACAAGCAATGGAATGGTTTACTAAGATAACTCCCCCTGTTAAGACTTTCAAAGAGCTTGTTCACAAATTTGTTCAACACTTTGCATACAATGTTTCAAGATCTATCACCTTGTTGGACTTATGTAGCTTAAAGCAGAATCAAGGAGAATCCTTTGTTACTTTCTTGCAAAGGTGGAGATGAAAATGCTCTTGCTATTCTAGAACTATTCCTGATAATGAAAAGATTGAAATTCTTGTTAGTAATTTGGTCCCCAAACTGTAGTATGACATTAATAAAATGGTTTTGATTCCTTTGAAACCATGGTTGAAACTGCATGTAGAATCAAGGATGTTTTAAGAGAACAAGGAATTTTGACTAAACATGGAACTAACAACAACAATGGTCAAAACAAAAATAACTCTAACAAGGATAAAGGGAAGAACCAATATTGGAATAGGAACAAACAAGTGGTTAATGATGGATTTGTGGATTCATCCCAACCTAAAGATCAACATGTGCTCCACTTATCTAGTACTGTTCAAGCTACAAAGCTCAATACATCCAATCAACAAGAAAGTAAGCCAAGCTACCAAGGTAATCCTAAGAGTGAAAGGCATAAATTTGCAAAACTTGGTGAGTCATATAAGAAACTTTTAAAGAAACTTATTGATAACAATTTGGCACATCCTCAAGATGCTGTGCATTTTCATATACCTAAAGTTAAACCACATTGGTGGAAGGAAAAATCCTTTTGCACATTTCATAATGGTATTGGACATGACATTGAACACTACTGGAAACTCAAGTATATCATTCAAGATCTCATTGAGAAAGGACAACTTACAATAGATGGATTGAATACCAAGGCCGATCATAAGGCATTCAAGGAACCTTTTCCCAAATATGATAAGGGGGAGACCTCTAAAGTTAAGAATGGCAAAGCTGAGATCAATTATACTTACATAGATGCTAAGAATACTATCAACATGCTTGAATTTGTGGAAGAAAATGTTACTATGATGAGTGGCAGAGATCCTTATGGTTATGATCTAGATGAAGACTCTCCTATTTTTGATAAAGAACTTGTTGTGGTGCTAAGGGGTCCCAATTCCAGAGTGTCGTCTCAAGACCTTAATGTTGTTACATGAAGTCAAGGTCTTGTTGTCATTAGAGGACCTAATTCAAGTCAATCTAGTAAACCTAAGCAAGTGGCGTCCAAGCCTATCACCTTGAAACCAACTGTCAATCCTAAATAAAACTACAATCTTGTTGATCAGTTAAAAAGAAACCCTACTTAGATTTCAATTTTTGAGCTCTTAGAGTTGTCCCCGAGACATTAAAAAATCCTTGAGGATGCTTTGTGCATGGAAAATGTCCCCAACAACTTAGATATTGATCAATTCCAGAATATGGCTAATCACATTGCTACCCCTCATTACCTTACATTTTTAGAAGATGATGATAAAGCTTTGAGCCATCTGCACAATCTTTCCCTTCACATTGAGGTCATGATCCATCACACCCATGGTAGGCACGTGTTGATAGACGGGGGTCCTAGGCTTAATATTTTTTCCTTTAGTCTTTTGAAAGAATTGGGTTATTTTGAAGAGGTTATAGATACCAGAAAAAGGATTACTATCAAAACCTATGATGAGATAGAAAGAAGTTCCAAGGGGTTGATCATGCTTCCTGTTAGGATTGGCCCTATTCAAAAGAATATTTTATTTCAAATAGTTGATGTTGAAACCCTTGCGTATAATATCTTACTCTGTAGACCATGGATTCATGATATGAAAGAAGTGCCATCTACCTATCATCAATGTGTTAAGTTCCCCTATAATGGAATATAGATTTGTATACCTAGGGATAACACTTTATCTATTAATTCAATTTCAGTAGGGGCTCATGTTCCCCTCAATAGAGAAGCAGAAGATTTTGATGCCACATTGGCTAAATGTAAAGATAAGCTTAAGTCAGTAGACCTTGGCATGGGGGGTATCAACTCAACTCCCTCACAACATTACCAATTTCACCTCGATCTTATGGAAAGCCTTCATAAGAAAATAAGCCTTCCTCTTTAGCTATGACTTTATTTGGAAAATTTGTAGAATCATCAATGCCTATTCAAGATGAGAAAGAGGAAACATTTGTTAGAGATTGGATATATAGAGAAGAAAAATATATGCACAATGATAAATTATCTTCCTCTCCTAAATCTTATGGAAGAAGGTATACTTTTGTCAAATAGATGGGCTATCCTGGATATGGCCCTGTTAATCACAATTTGGATGCTAGATCTAAACCTCTTGATCGTGCTCAATTTGGACGCAAGTCCAATAAGCCAGTTGGCCTAGGATTTGAAAATTGCAACAAGCATACTAAACCTCTCTTTAAAAAGATGGATGGTGATGATGAACCAAAGTATGTACCTAATTTGAAAAATCAGTAGGATATGTGTGGGGATTGGGTTCCTTCCACTAATCTCCTTTGGGGAGATTCAGATGTTTCAGTCACCTATGCATCAGTTGCAAGTTTAGAACAAGATGAATTAGATATAGAAGACCCTTTGAGAGAGCGTCAACAAAAAAGTATTATTCATTTAATGGAAAGAGAAAGTACTAATTTTGATGAAAATGGACCTTTTACATCACGATGGCCCAAACCTTCATGGTGTAAGAATCCTAGTCATAGTTTAAATACAAGTTCTAATGAGTATGAATGTGACTCTTTTTCTGATTCCTCCATAGTTGATAGAGATATTGATGTTGTTCACACTTATAGTTCTCAACTCGAGGTAGCTAATGACTCACGTGTAGGATTAGAGGATTTGAACCCATGTGTTTCCTTAGTGGATGATTCTTCGCTTGTTAGGATGAATCCTAATTTGGGTAGCTTAGAGGGATACTTGATAGACTCTGACTCTTCAATCACCAGTGATAATACTATTCACACTTATAACCTTGAACCAGTCATTGACTTGCCTCTTATTCATCCCGACCTCATTGATTGGTCCCAATGCTATCAAGAACCTACGCTTTTACCATTCCAAAATGATTATGAGATAGCTTGTTACCTGAATGCCATTGAACCTGTAGTCTCTTCCACTAATGAACCGGTTACCAATATGATAGAGCTAGACATCAAGTACCTTAGTCACAAGATAAAAAGAAAAGAAAATCAAAAGAATAGGTGTTCTGATGGCAAAAACCACTATGTGGCGGTGTCAAAACCAAAAAAAGTAAAAAGAAATGATGTATACAAGGGTGAAAACCTCTCTGAAGTGCCTAAGGATGAGGTACTTGATCGTCTCCCCAGCTATTTTCAAGATAGATCTTCAAGGCTTATTGAACCAACACAAGCATATAATTTGGGAATACATGAGGCTCCACAAATAGTACACTTGGCTAAGTCCTTGTCACCTCAAGAAAAATAAGCTTACACTAAGTTCTTACAGAAAAAGAAGATCAATTTTGCATGGACTTATTCAGATATGCTAGGATTGGACATAAATATTATCATGCATCACTTATCTATAGATCCAAATGTCAAACTAGTTAAAAAAAATTTGAGAAAGATGCATCCTCACATAGCTCTTCTAGTCAAAGCTGAATTGGAGAAACTCCTTGGTGCAAAATTCATAAGAGCTATTGCCTATGCTAAATGGATATCAAACATTGTACTAGTTTCCAAACATGACAATTCCATTTGAGTTTGCACAGATTTTAGAGATGTCAATAGAGCATACGCAAAGGATGACTTTCCACTCCCCAATATAGACATGATAGTGGATATGACTATGGGTTATGAGATTTATTTCTTGATGGATGGTTTTTCTAGGTACAATCAAATTAAGATAGCTCCTAAAGATCAAGAAAATACTACATTCACTTGTGCATGGGGTACCTATTGTTGGAACGTTATTCCTTTTAGATTAAAAAATGTAGGAGCTACCTATCAATGAGCTATGACAACTATTTTTCATGACATGATGCATAAAAACATGGAAGATTATGTGGATGACACCTTGACCAAGTCTAAACAAAGAGATACACAGTTAGACAATTTGGAAATCATTCTAGATCACATGGAACAATTTCAATTAAGGTTAAATCCTAAAAAGTGTACATTTGGAGTCACCTCTAGAAAACTACTTGGATTCATCATTTCAGAAAAAATGAATAGAGGTGGACCCTGAAGAAGTTCAAGCAATCATAGATATTCCACCTTCTAAAAACATTAGTCAAATGAGGAGTCTCCAAGGATGTCTTCAATCTATAAGGAAATTCATTTCACAACTGGTAGATAGAGCTCAACCCTTTAACAAGAACTTGCACAAAGGGGTCAAATATGTTTGGAATGAGGATTGTCAATAGAGCATAGATCAAATCAAGAAATACTTGGCCAATCCTCCTATTTTAATGCCTCCTATCCCAAGGAAACCACTTATTTTATACATTTCAGTGACATAATCTTTCTTGGGGGCATTACTAGCTCAACTTGATGAAAATGGGAAAGAAAGAGAAATATACTACATTAGTCGTACTCTTGTTTCATATGAGGTTAACTACACTAGCATTGAGAAAGTTTTCCTTGCTATTGTGTTTTCTTCCCAAAAGTTGCAACATTACATGCTTGCGCACACTATACACCTATTAGAAAAAATAGATCCACTCAAATACTTTCTAAGTAAGGATGCCCTCACAGGTAGACTTGCTAAATGGATGATGATACTTTTAGAGTTTGACATAGAGTACATTGAACATAAAGCAATCAAAGGACAAGCCATAGCAGATCAATTGGTTGATTTCCCATTACAAGATAATGCACCTATTCAAGTTGACTTCCCAGATGAGCACCTCATGTATATGACTGAAAGAACATGGATGGATCTTTTATGCAAAATAGTACAGGAGATGGTGTGTTGTTTGTTTCTCCTCATGGGTACATGATTCCCAAGTCTTACAAATTATTGTTCCAATGTACAAATAATATTGCTGAGTATGAAGCTTTAACAAATGGACTTAAGATGGCCATAGAATAGAGAATCACAGAGTTACACATCTATGTGGATTCACAGCTGATAATCAACCAAGTTAATGATGAATATCAAACAAAACATGAGAAAATGGTACCTTACAAGAAAATGGTTGATTCCTTGAAATGCTACTTCACATTTGTCACATTTCAGCAAATCCCTAGAGAAAAAAACAAAGAAGCTAATGCTATGGCTACACTTGCTTCACTCCTTCAATTAGAGCAACATGAATCAAAATTTGAATTCCTGGTGGAAGAGCTACATCACCCTATCTTTGACTCCCAAGAAAGCCATGTCATTTGTACCCTTGTTGGTCATGAGTCATCTCATTATGGTGCCATTTACTCATATCTTTGTGATGGCATTATACCTGAAACCTTTAACTTATCTGAATGGAGAAACCTTACCTGAAATGCCTCTCACCATTCCCTTATCACTGGTGATTTGTATAGGAGGGGTCTAGATGGAACACTTCTTAGATGATTAGAAAAGGAAGAATCTGACCAAGTGTTAGTTGACATTCATGAGGGCATCTGTGTGGGACATTCCAATGGTCTTACCATGGCCCAAAGGTTATTTAGGGTGGGGTACTATTGGCCTACGATGCAAATTGATGCAGTAGATTTTACAAAGTCATGTGAAAAGTGTCAAAAATATGGTAATCTGATACATGCTCTAGGAAGGGAGCTCATTCCTTCTATATCTCATTAGCCATTTCAGTGTTGGGCCTTTGATCTTGTTGGGCAGATTCATCCCAATTCATTAGGTGGACACAAATTTATCATCATTGCTACTGATTACTTCACTAAATGGGTAGAAGCTATCCCACTTTATGTTGCCTCGGGCAGGACAATCTCTCTATTCATTCTGAACCATATCATCTGTCGATATGGAGTACCTTCCAAGATTATCACTGACAACGGAGGCCAATTTAAAAATAAGGACCTTAAACAACTCTGCAATAAATTCAAGATTAAACAACATTGGTCCTCCATTTACTTCCCGCAAGGAAATGGTCAAGAAGAGGCATCAAACAAGACCATTCTTAAAATATTACATAGAACAGTCTGTAAGAATGGTAGAGATTGGAATTTACAGATAAATCTGACTTTGTGGGCCTATAGAACAAGTATTCATACTCCTACTAGGGCTACTCCTTTTTCCCTTGCATATGGCACTGAAGCAGTGTTACCTTTGGAGGTTGAAATTCCTTCACTTCAAGTTTCTCTCCACGGTCTAGTTACAAATGAAGACTACCGTGCCATGAGACTTCAAGAGTTAGAACTTATAGATGAAAAATGTCAAGCATCATTTGACCATATGAGGGTTTATCAAAAGCGCATGTCCAAAGCCTTCAACAAAAAGGTTCTCCCTAGAGAATTCCAAGTGGGAGATCTTGTCCTACGTGAAAATCCTAAGAATCAATAGCGTAGAGATTAAAAGGGTAATTTCAACCTAATTGGCTTAGACCTTACATCATTACGGTAGCTTTTGGGTTAGGTGCTTATTTATTATCTACAGAAGAGGGAGAAGAACTCCCTGATCCTATCAATGTCTTACACCTGAAGAAGTTCTATCCATGATGTCCATTCTGTCTGGGGACATCCTTTGTACATAATTATTGATCTTGAAAAAATTCAAAAAATAATATATTGTCAAAAATTCTAAAAATTAGAAAATGTCCTGAACAAATGATCATCTTAGTGAAAACCTAGTAATAGGCGCTTTGATGTATCTCCAAAAAAATTATATATTCCAAAAAAAAAAAAATCAAAAATTCAAAAATTCAAAAAAAAAATAGAAAAAGTGCCTTGGTGAAAACCTGGAAACAGGTGCCTTGGTTGCAAAAAATTATAAAAATTCCTAGAAAAAGAGAAGAAAAAAATGAAAAAATAAAAAAATGAAATAAATTGTAATAAATTCATAGCGCGTGTCCTTGACACTTAGCCTTTCTCCATCATACCTTGTCCTTGTTACCTTGGTTTGGAATTGGTCTTTGTCTTTGTCTAGGGGGTATAACTGTGTTCACTTTGGTCTCTTTGATGTGTTAGTCTTTAGGACACCTCACCAACGATGTCTTTCAACACCAACCCAACTATATTTTTCAATACAACCCTTGACATTGAGTGTTTTTCAACACTTATCAGCTTGGTCTTGCCCAGTTTGGTCATGTGGTCTTACCTGCTTGCAAGCATTCAATCCTTATCCTCAGAACTCAGTATCAGTTAACACACTTAAATTTTTGAACACAATACTTAATGCTTGAGGTATGTCATGATACTTTCTTTTTCTTTTGATTGTTATTGATTTTTGTTGAGTGTCCTTGTCTAATAAGTCTCTCCGTGATGCATAGCTAGAGGACTTGGGGCATGGGGCATGTTTATATTTACTTCCTGCTTTATGCTTAACTATTTTTGCACAATCGTTCTTCTAGTCATCCTGGCCTCTATGCCTTGATGCAAGCATGGTTTTGCTACATTAAATTGGGTAAGCTAACAGAGAAGTCATCTAGACCTTTATGTCTTTGATGCTTATGTTAGAATCTTTCCACATTCCAATCCGATATAAATCACATTCAT
Organism: Thuja plicata; assembly: GCA_018584345.1. Lineage (NCBI taxonomy): Eukaryota > Viridiplantae > Streptophyta > Pinopsida > Cupressales > Cupressaceae > Thuja > Thuja plicata. The sequence goes on from MU225693.1 coordinate 1,465,559, forward strand.
ATCTCATAGTTGCGCTTGTGACTAGTGATGATTGTGTAATTTTCTGATGTCCATTAATAATGGCACAATGATGAAAATAAGTTAACATTCTCTCATGAATGATGAACACTAATTCATATGTTATAGTTTCTCTATTGCAAGTACACCTTTGCATTTTCATGTAGCTTGTATTGTTAGACCTCATGTTAGTTTGCATTTTAGACTGCATTATGAGTTTGAGAGGGTTTCCTTCATCTTTATTTCCTTATCTTCTTTTGTGATCTCAATCAAAATTTTCTATCTTAAACAGTTGATTAATTTTGGGGCATTCTCTTTCTTAAGGCAAATTCTCTTTCTTCTCTCCATTTCTTTCCATTTCTTCCAAACTTCTATCTTCCATTCACTTTCACCCCACTTCTTTTCTTCTAATTCAACCTTGGGGCATAATATTTCATGCTTGATGATCTATCTTGGTTCTTTGATCCTTATATCTTTCATCTTACATCAAGAACCTTATCTTTAGTTTGATTTGATCAAGTTTATCAATTTGTTGTTTCTCCTCTATCTCATTTTGATTTTGATCATGAGGGGGCAGTACCTATCAAAATTCAATCCTTGATTCAGCTTTATCAATCCTATCATTTGCTCTGCTTGGGGTAACCTTTCTTGAGATTCTTATCTTAGACATGTCATTTACTTATTTACAACAGTGTTGACTTTGTCTCTTTTTCAATCTGCTTATCTTTGTCCTGATGTCAATTACTTATTTACAATGGTGTTGATGTCTGTGTTGTTTTGTGATCCCAAATCAATCTCACACTTCAACTGCATTCTTTGACTACATGTGTTCCCAGAATGATCACACATTAGTTAAAGAGGGGCAAATATATGCACCCCAAAATGGTCGCCTAGACTGTGGGCCCCATTTATCAATTTATCAAATTCCTGAATCAATGCTTTGCAACATTTTTAAATCAAATCAATTTCCTTGATCAAATTGTAATTAATTCAATTATTTTAATATTTCCTAAGGTTTGATCATTTTTATTTAATTAAAAGATTTAATATCCCTTTTAATTAAATAAAATTTATCTTATTTAATTAAATTAAATTCCTCCCATTTAATTAAATAAAATTCTTCTAATTTATTTAATTATAAAGAAAACCCCTCTTTTAATTAAATAAATAAAAATCCCCACTTAAAGCACTTTATTTGATGAAAAAGGAAATAAATTAAATAAAAATAAATACAGTTCCTTTTTCTACACATCTTCCTAAGTGGTGGGCTTTTTGCCTCTTAATGATAGTCTTTGATTTTTGCCTCTTAATCTCTACCATCCATTTCTCTTTAAAAGGAAACCTCTCCTTCTCATTCTCATATAGAATTTTTAGGTATTGCTATGCTGCAGGTTTGGAGAGCAATTTTGGAGGAGAATTTGAGCACTCAAGCTTGGATATTGCAATTTATCTTTTCTTGTCTTCTTCTTGGATCTATGGCTATTCATGTAGATTAGATTCATGTTTCCTTTCATAGATTAATCTTGCATTTGTATTTCCTTTCATAGAATAATCATGCATTGTTATCATATAGATTAATTTCCTTTTGTGCATTGCAATCATATAAAATAGATTTTATTTTCATGCATTAAATCTCTCATTTTTTGGTGTACTTGCATGGGCATAGCTAGGTCAATCTGAGGGCCTCCATTACAAACCTTTGCACTCCATGACTAGAGAGATATGAGTTGATATTTGAGGCCTTATTCTTGAGAAACCTTGAATGGAATGATTCATATAAGTGTGACACATTTTCATCACACAACATGTATACAATCAGTTAAATTGATTAAATCCATTACTTATTCTTTACTTGATCCTCAAGAAAAGTTTTTCTAGCGAAGCATAAAGCTATTTTTAAGACTAAAGCGCTTTAGCTGACGTGTATCTCAGATCCACTTTTCTTGGGAATAAAACTATCTCTCGGTAGACTGGTGCTCGGTATTCTTTGTAGATTGTGCTCAATGATGTCTCTGTAAGACTATGCTTGGTTTACTCTATAGACATTCTATGCTCAGTTTACACTGTAAACTATCTATCGGTGTACTCTGTGACTGACGAACCAAAATGGTTTCCTTGTATACTAATGAAAACTTCTGATCATTTTAAGGATTTTTTGTTTCTTGCATTTTCTATTTACAAAAATTTCAAGGTATATCAGATGGATGTTAAGTCAGTATTTTTGAATGGTGATTTGGAAGAGGAACTCTATATTGAGCATCCTAATGATTTTTCTTTGACTGACAAAGATGACATGGTTTATTGATTGAAGAAAGAATTATATGGATTGAAACAAGACCCTAAATCCTGGTATACAAGGTTAGATAAGTACTTATTAAAAATCAGTTTTAATAAGGGTATTTTTGATAGTAACTTATACTTAAAAGTTGATCATGATAATATTTTAATTGTTCAAGTCTTTGTGGATGATATCATTTTTGGTGGAAATGACAAGTTGAGTAAATAATTTTCTAATAAGATGCAAAAAGAGTTTGAGATGTCCATGACAGGTGAGATGAAATTTTTTCTTGGTCTACAAATCACACAATCTGATCAGTACAAGTATGTGAAAGAATTGTTGAAGAAATATGGAATGCATGATTCAAAACTTGTTTTCACTCCTATGATTATTGGTTACAAATTTATGAAGGATGATGATTCACCTAATGAAAATCAAGCAATATACAAATCAATGATCGATGGCTTATTGTAATTGAAACAAACTAGAATAGATATTATGAATGTCGTTTGCATTATTGCAAGATTTCAAGAAAAATCAAAAGAATCATATGTTGTTAAAATAATATTCAAATGCTTGAAGGGAACAATTTATTATGGCTTATGACATGGCAAGGATGATTATTTTACATTGAATGCATTTACTTATGCATATTAAGTAGGTAATGTGGCTGACAAAAAAAGTACAAGTGGTGGAGCATTCTTTTTGGGAAAATAGGTTAGTTTCATGGGCCAGTAAAAAGAAAAATTGTATTTCACAATCTACTACTGAAGTTGAATATGTTGTTGTTGTTTTTAATTGTACACAAGTGATATGGATGAAGGAAATATTGAAAGATATCAGAGTAAGTATTGATGAGCCAAATGCTATCTATTGTGACAATTCAATTGTTATTAATATTTCAAAGATCCATGTGTTACACTCAAATGCAAAATATATATCTATCAAATATCATTTTGTGAGAAGCAAGGTTGGTGAAAAAGAAGTAAGATTGGAATATGTATCTACTAAAGAGAAGATTGTAGATATTTTCATGAAGCATTTGCCAAAGGATACTTTTGAGTATCTTTGAGGTAAGATTGGGGTAATTGGTCATCCTGATCAAAGATAGAGATGCATTGATTTGTATTGGCCCAATGTAATTAAAGATATTTTCATTGTTCTAGATTGATGTTTTGGTGGATACTTCTTAGGGGGAGTAGGTAGTCTTATGAGTTATGTCTTTTAGATTTGGAGGAGAGATGCTTATTCAGTTTTTGAGAGAGATGTTTTCTCATATTTTTGGCTTCTATGCCTTAGTGCATAAATGTGTCTTTTTCATTGATGTCAAAGTGTGTATTGATTGAGAAGGTTTTTGAGAGATACTACGAAAGATATTGAAGATATTGTTGGTAGTATTGTTGATATGTTCTATTTGTGCATTGATTTGGTTTTTCACATCATATGTTTCCAATACTACCAAAGGGGGAGATTATTGGTATATTGTGCATATATGTGTTGACATTTATTTTATTTGGTTCTAGTACTGTACACACAACACATGGACTCAAACTCTCTTGAATCGATCATTTCTACAACAACTCCTGCACTTGTATGTTCAACTCTTCACTCTCTAATTGAGTCATTCTATGGGCTACCTTATTCAAAAAAATGGCTCAAGGAATCAAGTCAATTTGATGAATAATATTTCTTATTGGTGGAAATCCATTAGGTACATTATCAGATACAATATCCTAAAACTCACTCAACAAATCTACAAATTCCACAGGCACATCTTCTACTTCCTCTTTATCAACTTTTGGAGTTGAAAAAAAAATAGAGATACTCATACTTCATGTCTTCTAGAAACTTCCATCCATCAACTAAATGTATTCTGGCATTACTACATACATTTTCCTTTGTTTCCTTTAATGGCTTCAGTGTGTGTCAGACTTCACCCTTTGTCAAAGAATAGGTATTTGGATACCCATCATGTATTGCATAATGATCAAACTACCATGGTCTCCCTAACAACAGATGAAAAGAATTCATAGGAATAATATCATATAATACCTCATCATGATAGTTTCCAATTTTTAACTTTACCAGACATTGTTCATTGAGTAAAACCTTGTGATTCTTCTACAATCAAGCACTTTGATAGGGATTCTAATGCTTTCTTCTTTCTAACTTCAATTTATCAACCATTTCCTCTGAAATAAGGTTATTACTATTACCACAATCAACAATGACATTGCATACCTTACCATTACACTTACACCTTATGCAAAACAAATTCTTCCTTTATCAAGTTCCTTCTCATCATTTAGCAAGGCTCTTTTGGTTACAAGGACCTATACTCTTTCAACAGCTTAAGAATTCCAAGAACTAGTCTCCTCATTTACATGTGCAACTCATGCATTTCCCTCTAGTCTCCTATTTATTCTTCCTTGATGTTGAGGACACTCATAATATCCATTCCCTTATTCTCCACAATGGAAACATGTGCCACAAAAACCTCCTAATGTAGGAGCATCTTGGGTCATTGGTAATTCTACACAACAAAAAAATATGTTCATTTATAGTTCTTTACTTTGTTCTCTATCACTCGGGTTATGTTGCTCAGGCATGCTTATTTTTTGTTTCTCTATCATGCTTACTGACGGGTTCTCTATTGCTTAGGTTTCTCTTCTATTGCTTGGGCATGCCTATTTTCTATTGCTCAGGTTGTTCTCTACCTGATTCACTCTATTTCTTGGTCATTCTTTGCCCGAGATGCTTATTTTGAGAGTTGGATCTTTGGCCAACTTCTTTAGGTAAATTTCATTGATGAATTGATTTTGGGTCTTGTTGACGGGGTTTTGCTGACCGGGTCCGCCAACAGTCATAAGTTGTCACCGGGTTCCAGGGATACCGGCCAACTCCGCCTGCAAAGGTTATCCAGGTGAAATGAATTTTGTAGGCCTTCAAGCACCTGAGTGTTGAGTCATGATGGTGCAGGGCTCGGTTGGGAGAAGTGACTATTTTTGAGGGGGATAGATGGTTTCTTCAACTCATCATCTTCGAAGATTCAATAAAGTGAGGTTTCCCCTAGCATTCTACACTTAGCAAATAAAATGAAAAAAGATCCTGCGGGGTTAGAAGTATTTCATCTAACTACAGTCATGCTAAAATGTTTGGAACATCAATAATACTCTGATAGACTATACTAAATACCGAAGAAATACATAACCATCAGCTAGCATTTTATCGGTAGCGGAAATAAACAGGTCGTTAATCTACTTTAACATATTAGAGTAAAAGACATAAAGAACATTAAAACATGAAATACCATTAACTCGGAAGTAGGAATGCCAACCACATCATTGCTGAAAACTCTTCCTTCTTTATTAATATTCCTTCCAGCGAGCACTGGTGCGTGATACAATGGTGGCTCCAGGGGAGCATTTAACTATTGAAGACAGAACAATAGAGAATTGAGATCTGCAACTTTGAAAAAGAGAAATCACTTTGCTATTGCTATGGACAACAAAATCATCAATTTTGCCAACCCTTGGAAATGGGCCGGTTCGGCTATTTATACAACTCTTTTCTAACCCTAACCCTATTTACCTCATGCTCTAATAAAATACAATATCCAGGGGCCGGTACTACTTGTGCCACCCTACAAAAGACCTGGAGATGGAATAGGTCTGCCATGTCAGAAGAATAAGATAAGAATATACATCGGAAGAATCAATCTCGAGAAGAGAGCCAGAGAGGAGAAAGAGGAAAGTAGGTCCCCCTGGGACCGAGGTTACATGCCTCATAAATGGGAAATGCGGCATCCTATCTCTAATGTGCTAGGTGTACCTCTAAGTGGTGCCTCAAGAAGAGCACCCTGTCAAAAAAACCAACTGTCGAGCTGACGCCCGTTGATGGGGCCAACTACCCTCTGAAAATCTTTATTAACCACCTCTGAAAGTGATCAGTCAGCCTCGGGGACTAGGACACGGATTACTTTAAAGAATACAAAATTTTAGATTCGGGAACTTACGTCCCCAAATAATAAAAACTGACCAACACTTGAGTTCTCCCCAACCTCCGGAGAAAGCTCAAGGTTTCTTATTATCGTTGAAGGCCTGGAGGAGGCAGGAAATGCCATCTTCATCTACATCTTTTAGGCTGGCCCTTCTATGTCTGGCTACTTTGACCTGTTCTCCCAGGTCCAGAATATTTTCTTTGAATTCATCTGTCATCCTTGTCGCATCATGACCCTTAAGTATCATATCGGTTAATTTCATCATCTGGGCCCCATCCATCCCCTCTAGGGATTGATACCGGGATGTCATTATCTCATCAAAACTCCCCAAAACTAAATCTTTGGGGGTATATGTATCTGTGTTAAGGAGATCTGCCTTGGAAACCTTTATTACATAAGACTTATATAAATTAGAAGAATATTTTATGGTGTTTACCTTCTCTTGCAAGGACTCTACCAGTTGCTTGGTTACCTCCAATGTGAGGTCAAGTCTGGAGTGCTGAGTTCTTACAAAATCAAATTATTCCTCACCCAGAATTTTGGATTCAAAAATTATATCTTCTCCCAAGGTGAGGAGCTCTTCGAGCTCCACTTTCCATGCTTGGTAATTTTCAACGTCACTCTCCCACTGTTCAATGAGTGTTTCTTCCTGGTGAATAACTTGTTGGGCCATGTATAAGTCCAGGAGAGTAGATGCAAGGAAACGCTGGGTGTTTCCTATCTGTAGGGTGACCCATTTGTCTACTGCTTGGGCCTTCTTTTTCATTAATCACAGGGAGTCTATGTCACTCTACATTAATTCTTCTGAGGTGGAGGTCTCTGGAGGAGCAGCATTAATGGGTTGGGCCAGCTCAGTAAGCAACCTCATAAGGTTTATATTCTTCTCTTTCTTAGCCTTGAGCCTTTGGGCCTCTTTCTCATATCGGGCCTCCACTGCCCTTGCTACTTCCTTCAGAAAATCTACCTCTCCTTGCTTTCCCCTTTTGCCTAGGGATACCTAGACAACATTGTAGTCTGCGGGATCTATGGTTGCTTCATCGGCGTCTAGGGGAGGTGTTGCCACAACGGTAACTATTTCTCCACCCGGCCCAGCTCAAAGAGTATGACCTGTCTAGGCTTTCTTGGCCTTTGGTGGGGCCTAGGCTTGGGCCATCATTTCTGCTAAGGAGAGAGGAATCACAGGGGTGGACTGAGCCTTTCTTTTCCTGCTCTCCTCCAGCCATTAAGGGGGGAGGGGTGGCCTTCCTGCCAGAATTTTTTCTCTTGATTCTTCCCCAGTATTTTGTGGCTGTGATTCCTTAGTGGCATGGACCTCATCCATCCTCCCTGTCTCATCCTTTTCTACAGCAACATTTTCTTCGATCTCTGTCTCCTCAGCCTTGTCCTGTATGTCTATTGATGGGTCTGGACCTTGGTAGGCTTCTTTCGGGACTTCTTCGAGCTGTTCTTCTTCTTCTCATTCTTCTTCTGTCAAGGCCTCTTCCTCAGTCGGTAGTAGGGGAGGTATCAGGCTAAGATTCAGAGTTTGGGCCGCTGTGATAACCTGCCCAAAGGTTGCTCCCGGGAGTGGCCCTTGGAATGCGGCGGCTGGGGTTACGGTTACTCCCAAAGGTCTGGTTCCCCCAGTGGATGCCATTTGCCCACCTTTCTTTAGTTGGTCCACTCCCAGACCTTGTATTTCTTGAGCCCTAGAGATAATCTCTGGCCTTGGCTCTTTTGTCTACTTTTCCTGCTCCTGTTTCATATCTTTTTGTTCAGGAGCCTCCTTTTTTGTCCCCAGGACCTCCGTCTCTACTTGTGCATCGTGCCCCTACAAATTCCCAAACTCATCGGCCACAAACACATTAAACTCTTCCTCTAGAGGGGGACTGGCCAGGGCCCCTACAGACTCTATTTCTTTCTCTGGCTCTGGGGAACTGGAAGAAAGGATCTCTACTTCCCGAGGGAGGGATGTCTTCGGCGCTGGTACTGGTTCTGCCTTGACCTTCTTGATGTGCTTCCTCTTCCTCTGGGTGACCAGAGGTGGCCTGGCATCTCTTATCATTGTAGCTTCCCATGGATCTACCCCCGTCACCTTGATCATTAAGGCTGCCAATGACATGGAGGAAGGAGGACGAAGTGGCCCGGCCATAAGTGGTGGGGTGGCCAGCTTCATTATTAATTGCTCCCTCATTTGTTGGGAGGTTGCCACCGACTATTTTATTTTCTTGGTGATGGGGAATTCTTGCATGGAAGGGGGTGTAGCTATTCTCTTTCCTTTTTCTGCACCTTGCGAAGAAGTCCTAGCCCTCGGGGTCAATCTTGGTACCGGTGGAGTTATCTTTGGTGCCGGCTGGGCTATCTGGCGAGTACTCCCGGGGCACACCTTCTTGAAGTAGACGTGGCTTCGCTCTACTACTTCCCGGGTGAAGTCTTCAATTGTGGGCTCTTCTTGGGCCACCCAATTCACTGGTGGGAGGGCTCTTTTATTGATCCCCTTTTCTTTATACTGGGGGTCTTCAGTGGAGGCGGCGTCTGAGAAGTCGGCTAGAAATTTCTAGAGCCTTAGCTTCTGCATCATTCCGGCTATCATTCTGACATAATGCCTGCTCCACACCTCCACATCATCTTGGAAATCTACCCAGAAGTCCTCCATGTGTATGCGATGGAGCTCTGAAGCCCGGGGTAGTGCCATTGCAATTCGGCCATGTGGATCAAAAAATTTCTGCGCCAGATAGAATTCTTGTAAGTTGTAACTTTTTAGCTCATTATCTGCCTCCTTTGAGATGGCCAGACTGCATGTGTAGTTCCCACAGGAGATTGGGAATGAGATGTTGGGGACCTTCTTGAGGGCCAAGAAGGCATGCAGCTCCATTATTTACCAACAATATTCCAGCAGCACGATCTTGTCCCCACAATGCCTGGGCAACAAGTAGGGTTTCCCAAAGAAGTCGGTGACCCTAATGTATGAGTGTTGTTGGAACTAAATATAATAATGTCCATAGCTATGGACTAACTTCATCGCCTTAGTGCACAGGCAGTATCTGGCATCTCGGGTGGGTGTGAGCAGATGATAGTAAACGAACGCGTCGTTTATCTAGCAGAAACTGGGGAAGCTGGCCTCCCATTGAATTTCTGAGAAATGGTCCCACAGTTCTTTTTGTCCCAGGCCAATCCTGAGCATGCCGTCTGTAAGTAAGCCATTGGAATGGGGCCTCTATTGCGCTAGGGCCCAGAAAACATAAGAATTCATAGGGAACTTCTTCTTCCGGTTCAACTGTTGGAACTGCGAGTCGACATGGTTGGAAATTATTATCGCCCAGTCAAAGAATTCTCCCTTGGTGGAGATGTTGAGGAGGAAATAATACATCCATTTGGAAAACTCCTGGGTGGAGGGTTGCCCAAATACCCGGGCCAATGCTATTATCCCCATCTGGATGCTCTCTTTGAATTTAGAGCGGGGGATTTCTATCTTCATTCTCTTTGAGTCCCTCTTCGGGGCCTTGAGCCAATGGGTATTCATGTATACCTGGGCGGCATCCTCCAGTTGTGTAAATTTTTTCAAGGCATCAGTCCTTGTAACCATCGTGGCCCTATCAAATTGTGGGATACCCACGCCTACTTGAAATGTGACTGGGTCGAGGGACACCAGTGGAGTGGGGTATCCTATGGGTTCTACAGTTACGAGCATAACGGCCTGGACAGAAGAGTTGTAGTTGGCAGCTAGTGTTATAATAAGCTCCAAAGAATGCATGGAGCATGGGAAGCAGGTAGCCTGGAGGATTCCGAAGCCTCCGACGTTGATCGCTAACTGGTCTCCAGCCTGTCGCTGGATGTGCATTACCTTCACCAAGGCCTGCATTTCTGCCGATGTCCCAACATTGGTGTCGGTCATCAATTTCACCTTGGACTCAATCTTTGAGCCCAAGATGACATTATCCTGTACAAATTTCATAGTGAGGGGCATCTTTTCTAGGGCTTTCTCCATTTTTGACTTTGTTGCTGCCTTGGTCTCCGTTGCGGTTGGTAGTTCTGGACTTTCAGGCGGGGATGACATGGACGCTTCAGACATGTTTATAAGATGAAGTCCAAGAACCTGCAAGACAAGATGACCGTCAGAATGTACTTATTAAAATAATTATTCCAGGGTCCAGAGAACTTACCACCGTGACGCTTGCTTTTCCTGAAAAGTTAGTATCATGCAAAGGTAACTGAAAAGAAAAACACATCGTAAACTTAGGATTTTATTAAACATCCGGGTCCAGGGATTCTATCACACTTGGTAAGGAAACAGGATGGATGGTGGTAATAGACTCGAGGTCCAGAGAAATGACCGTCAGTAAGGATGTATAAAAAGGCAAGTTGTCAAGCCCACGTGGGCGCCACGTGCGTTGGCATTAAATGGATGTGATGGCGATGACGGCAGAGCCAACTATTCGAACAGGAGAAAAGGGAAAGCCACTTGGCTAGAATTAATTGTGTGCATGGAAAATAAATGAGTCTCTGACAGACCTTAGGGAGGAGAGAGAAAACTGCCTGTTTGAAATCGGCTGTGAGCTAAGTTTCAAACAGGTGGTTTTCTGCCTCGAAGCGAGTTTGAAGGCAGAAAACCAGAAGCAGAGGTGACTCGACCAGCAAGGGAGCCACCTGGAAGGATATACATGAATCCAAAGGATATATACACATAAATAAGGAGATACACATAGGTTACATATAGTTATACACATATATACATGAATATACAATGCGAAATGAAGCTCGCAGGAAAACCAGACAAGGCCGAAACACACGCATATACAACTATTTACACTATTCACAAATAGACCACTATTTACACTATTTTCAAACAAAAAACTTCTCCACAGAGGGTGGACAACCCTCTAGCAGAGCCGACCCACCAACAGACGGCGAAACCAGAAACAAAACGAACCAGACAAAACCAAGAAACAAAAACAAATGAAAACAAAATGAAACAAAGAAAAATGAAAGGAAACCAGAGAGGCAAAAAAGTGAAAACACCAACCTGAGAACACAGAAGGAAGAGGAAAAGGAGGGATTACCGTGGGAGCTCTGACAAACTTCAGTTTCCAATTGGTTAGGAGCACCACCACGAAGCACCTGTACTTGCCTAAGAACGATTGAAAATGTTAAGCACTGATTACCACAAATTCTCTGCAAATTCTATGTTAATCGATCGCTCTTTAATTTCACTCTAAGTGCTCGAAGGTTTTAATCACGGTAAGTGTGAAAGTGATAGATAAACCTTATTTATACCCGTGGTAAAAAGTAATCCTTCTCCTTCCAGCAATCTCCGGACAAGCAAAGCCTCCGGACTCTGGGCCCAGGGATCCCTCGTGATGATATCCCTGAGGACATCATGGCAAAGAATCTTGGAGCTTGGAATCCAGTTCCCACCAAAGATGACCTCTAGGACCAAAGTCCCAGAGATGAAAACCAAACAATAAAATAGCACACCAAGGAAGAAAACCTCGGAGAAAGAAAACAAAAGGGAAAGAAAGACAAGGCAAAGCCACAAGAGAGCAAACAAAAGAAAAAAAGGGGGACCCAACATTTTGCACACAAAATGTAGGGACGGGGATGCAGGGCATAACAGGTCTCTCATTGGGATCTGTGTGGACCTAAATCTGGGTCTCTCTTATAGATTTGAGTGCCAACCTCTTTGGTGGACTCTTGTATATATTCTTTTATATGTTCTTAGTTTAGGTAGCAATCTTAGAGCACGAAAGAAAATGTTTAGATATTGAGATTGAAGGTTTGTGATCTCTTTTGTATGAAGATCTTATTGCAATTCATTAAATATGTGGCCAAAATTGGGAAGGCCTTACAGCTTAGCATGTAATGATTTTGATCAAGTTAATATAAAGGTGTTGGAACTAATGGGAAGTGTGTACTGAGAGGCGAGGGGTGAATCAGTACGTCTAAAAATTTTGTATCTTTTAACCTTTATCCTTTGATTAATCAATTGTTTATCCAACCAGTTGTCCTATGCTATCTTGATGTAATATTTATCAATTCATAAACTTAACCAAACATGTGAAAATTCATCAAATTAATTGACACATAACACAAGATATGATAACGCAGAAAACTCATGTTAAGAAGTAAAAACTATGGTGGGGATGGCACCCACAAATTCTTCACTGTCTACAAATTGGAAGGGCTTGGTTAAGGCTTACAATTTGATCACTTTTGATGATCTACCCTATTAGGAGTATCTGTGGAGACCTATTAAAGTCTACTCTATTAAGAGCTTTAGAAACATTGTTTATTTTTCACTCGGTTAAGAGATTTACAATTGGATGGTTAAATCCACCTTCCTTAAAAGGATTTTTACACTTTGCTTCACTTGTTAGAATGTAAGAAAATTACAATTTGACCTGAGTGTATGTAATCTCCTATTTCTGATTATAGATCCATTCAAGATTACATGTATAAGTGTATTACCTAATGTGATTGAATAATACCTCTATTGCTCGGTAGCCTCTGTTCTGGGTTCTTGATAACCAAATTCACCTTTTGTTGTTCTACTTTCAATCTAATCCATAAATGTGCTCATAGGCTACATTCATCCTCTATTCCATGATAGTGAATGATTACAACATCTATTTATAATATAGATTGACCTAATTAAGTTTCACATGAAACAATATTAACTCTATGATCATAGGTTTACAACTTGACCTTGATCTTTTAGTCTTTGTGTTTTAAATCAGTTAGACTAATTAAAACACTTACAATAATGTTTCTTGTCCGTTACATAATGGTTTTAAAACAAATCAAGACTCTATAAATAGAATATGAATGTTTTATCTGACATGGAAGTCAGATCCACTTTTTGTGGGATGTAACTGACTTTCGATGTCTAATGCTCGGTCTGCATAGAAATCAGTTTACCTATCTGTTAGTGATCCTTTGATTGACCTATCCATTGGGTTCCCTTGCTCTATCAGGTTCCTTTATTTATGCTCTTTTGGTTTCTCTTGAGATTTGTCTCATCAATTTTCTCTATTAGGTTGTTCCTGTCAGTTTTCTCTTATCCTATCTTTCAGTGTATGATTATCGAAAGTGTTCTTTGCATACTGATGGAAAAATAATGTCATCAATCTCCCCCTTTGAGATTAGTATCAATAACTGATATTTAAAAAATAATAACAAAATTTTTAGTATGTACACCATATATATA
>MU225693.1:1482429-1500781 GCA_018584345.1 Thuja plicata
TAGCATGTTACTGGTGGTTTTTCCCATATTGGGTTTCCATGTTAAATACTTGTGTCAACTTGTGTGAATGCTTATGGTTTGTTTTACTATTATGTTTCTACAAGCTAATTACATTAAATAGTAAACTACATGAATAAGTTGTTGATATATGCTACTGTTGCCGAGTAGATTTGAATTGTTTAAAATAAAGAAAGTTTTAATTAGTACATCTAGACCTGAGGATAACTGATTCATCCCTCCCCTCTTAGTTATTCTAAATTCATTCTAACACATAACTCATCAACTATTTCAGGTATCTTGTTCTTTTCCTCTTGAACACCTTCATCATGTTCGGTGTCCTCAATGTCCTCCTTAGTTCTAATGAAATTTCTTCTCTTTGTTGGCCCTCTTTTCTATGTTTCAATTTTCCTCTTGTAGGTCCTTACTTGACCTTTCTTCAATGGTGAAGGAATTGTGTCCTTAGCTATCTGAATTGTTATTCTTGAAGCAGTTGTAGTTCTAGGCTTCTTAGATGGTGTTGGTAATGGAGCATCTGACTCTATAGACTCAGAGTCACTTTCCTGCTAAGCCTCACCAACGGGTGACTGCGGTCTTTTCCTTTTGTTCAATTTCTTCCTCTGTAACTAACAACCTTTTCTTCAAGTTCTTTACCATTTTATATTTCTTCCTATCTATTTTATTCACACCCAATCCAGTTTTGATTCTTTCTTTGGCTTCTTAATAAGTGTCAAACTTTGGTTGTGTTTTTTATAAGGGCTCATTTATCAATGCATCGATTGCATTGGATGCTTGATCTATGTTTACCTCATAGTACAGTGGTTGTAGACATGTTGTCCTTGGTACAACAAGTTTGATATATGTGTAATCTATGTCAACCATGAAACATATATCATTCTTGAATTTCTCAATTAGTTTCTCTAGGATCCTTACTCTTTTTTGCATTCTCTCCTTGAATCCAGTAAAGTACCCATCTATAATTATCTCAAAATTGTATCCCAGTGATGTTATATACTCACTGATCTGTATGGTGACTGGTCTATTTGTATCCCATTTTACATCTCCTATTGATGGAAAATATTTTTGGAAGTAAAATAACATGCACATGATAAGTGAGCCAAACTTACATGAATTTGTCTGTATTTCTGATTATCTTCATGTTTTCTTCTAACTGGTTGATTAGAAGTTCTGATAGATCCAATTGAGTTCCTTTTTGTACAATCTTATATTTTGTATGCACTACTTTGGATGCTATGTTGTTCATCCTGCTAACTTGAAATAATTTGTAGCGTAGGACACATGCTCCCAATTTTAGTTCACCATCTGTGATAGTGGATACCTTAAGTCATCTTCCATCACACTTATCTCCTATATTGTTTTCAATTTCATCCTTGGGTGGGTGCTTCAATTCTTTTACCTTATCAGTTATTGGATAACCGGTGACTACATGAATAACATCTCAGGTTATCATTTTAGGCTCATCTAGCCATAGCTTGTGGCTGTGAATTCTACTCAGTACTAACCGAATCCACTCGATCTTGAATACCTTTGGGAACAATAGGGAATTTGTGAGCCCTTTCACTTATATGTGCTTGTTCTCATATTTAATAGATACATCATCATTACATAGCTTCTTGAAATCTTGTTCAACCTCCAACTCGCCAATTTTTGCAATCTTGCAGTGAATGTATGCTCGCACGTCTTCAATGAGAAAAAACCTAGCTAGTATTCACGAGAATGCTCCAACATTTTTGGGTTGTGATAAAACCTCTGGGAATATCTTTTAATGGGGTTCCACACAAGTAATTCTTGAAAAATTTGAATTTATCCTTCTTGATGCTCTTCAGTTTAGTGGTTCTTGACGTCGTGGCCATTGTTTCATACATTTAGGGATTTTTCATAAAAGATGAACAGAGTTCTCGATTATCCGTAGTACTTAATTCAACCTCTGTATTTGTGATTGATCTTCTTGGAGTTCTTTGTAATGGGTTGGAGTTGCTCTGCAATGTTGTCTCTTCTCACTTTGTTTTCACTTTCATCACTTCTCTCAAATTGCAAGTGAGAAATGAAACCCTTCTGTCACCTTTTTATAGACATTTTCCCTAAATTGAGTTATTAATGCTCAACCACTCCTCGGTGTGTGAAGACAAATTTGTCAGGTTAAATACTAACTTATCTTTTCAGTGACAATGTGATGCTTTGGAGCAGTTGTCTAACTTCTTACTTTTACCAATGGGTTTCAATATTTTGTCGAAGATGACTTTTTCAACTTGCTTGATTACTGATGATGCTCGATTTACACTAGCAACTTTATCTTTTACATGTTAACCGACTATTTTTGGTAAGTGTAGATAATTCATCTTTGAGTGTATACTGATGGATTTTGGTATGTATTACCCGATGGAATAGTTTTCATAGATTTTAACAAGTAATACCATGATGCATCTTTACTTATTCTAATTTGGTATTTTATCAACATATTATGGAACTGATGTAAAATACAACTTAGTGTAATGCAATTCCATACTTACTTGTTCTTCTTAGGTGGGGGTGGTGATGTCACCAGATCCATTAGATAGGGTGTCACCAATTGCATTGCTCGATCCAGCTTCATCATTATTTGTAGCTTTCCTCCACATTTTGTTTCTCATCTTCTGGATGTCTTCAATGGTATTTCCATAGGGGATAGTGTTGGTCTCTGTCATTTAGATTCTACAGTCTTTTTGAGATGACCAACTTTATGACAGTGTAAACATGCCATAATTCCATGGTTAGTCCAGCCTCTAGATTCTCTTATCCACTATATCATACAATTTGCAGCAATGTGACCAAATCCAGGTGTTGTAATCCCATACATACTAGTTATCGACTCTTGTCGGTTGATAGGCAGTTTATTGACCTTTAGGCTTCCATGCTTTCTTTTTCTTCTTCCAGCATTCAAGAGTTGTGTGACCATTCATTTTGTAAGTAGGGTAGTATTTGTTCATGTAGGTTTCCTTCTTTGGTTGTTTCATCTTAGACTTACATTCATAAGCTTTATGTCCTTTCTTGTTACATTTATAAAAAAATCCTATGAATGAAGATGTGGATTTAGGAATACCTTTCATTTTGCTCCTGCATACATTTGATGTGTGGCCTTGCTTTCCACAGTGATTGCATGTCATCTTTCTTGGTCTTGGAATTGCATAGACATTCTTTGGATCAGCTTGATTTGGTGATCCACCATTCTCAGTATATCCTAGACTGGTGTTGTTATTGATTCTTTGTTGTCCATCAAGAAAATCAGCCATTCTTTTATTGCTTTCTTCAGCTTTCTTGGTAATTTCATTATGCTACTACTGAATTCTGAGTTCTTGTTTTAGCTTTTCATTTTCTTCCCTTAGCTCACCAATAGCATCTATTCTTTCAATGAGTTCAACATTCATTCTTTTTTCCTCTTGACTCATAAGAATAATATGATTTGTAATCTCATGATGATAAACTGTTAATCTTTGTATTTTTGATTCTTTCTCTTGTAGCTTTTCAGTAATCTTCCTTCTATCATCAATAGATAGTGTTCTTTCTTGTTCAGTTTGTCTAGCATTGTTCATGACATAAATCAATATTATCATCTGTGTCTCTTGACTGATTTGCTAAGATTTTACTTGTCCAGCCAGATGTTGATTGATTTCATTTAAGCTTGTGATGTTTTCTTCTGATGTGTCTGATTTTTTTCTAGTAGTTGATCCTGAAGATTCAAATAAATCTGGTATCTCTCCCTCATGGTAATCTGTCTCAATATAGCAAGATGTCATAATCTTTCTTTCATCTAACAGTTGTATCATCTTGATTCTAGCTTCTTTATAATGCTCATAGAAGATCTAAATTTCTAGCTTCTAATTCTCAATACTCTTGTCAAGTCTATACTTCTCCATTGTATGATCTTTTCTCTTAAGCCTTTAAGCTTTTCAAATGAGAGACTTAGCTCTGATACCAATTGTTGGAACTAATGGGAAGTGTGTACTGAGAAACTTTTGTATCTTTTAACCTTTATCCTTTGAGTAATCAATTGTTTATCCAACTATCTATCCTATGTTATCTTGATGTAAGATTTATCAATTCACAAACTTAACCAAACATGTGAACATTCATAGAAACATTCATAAAAGTAATTGACACATAATACAAGATATGATAACACAAAAAACTCCTGTTAGGCAGTAAAAATAGTGATGGGGATGGCACCCACAAATTGTTCAGTATCTGCATATTAGAAGGGGCTGGTTAAGGCTTATAATTTGATCACTTCTGATGATCTACTCTATTAGGACTATCTCTGGAGACCTATTAAAGTCTACTCTGTTAAGAGATTTAGCAACACTATTTAGTGTGCACTCAGTTAAGAGATTTACAATTGGATGGTTAAATGCACCTTCCTTAAAAGGATTTTTACACTTTGCTTCACTTGTTAGAATGTAGGAAAATTACACTTTGACCTGAGTGTATGCAATCTCCTATTGCTTATTAGAGATCAATTCAAGATTACATTTATAAGTTTATTACCTAATGTGATTGAATAATACCTTTGTTACTTGGTAGCCTCTATTCTTGGTTCTTGATAACCAAATTCACCTTTTGTTGTTCTAGTTCTTGAAAATTTCAGTCTGATCCATAGATATGCTTGTAGGATACATTCATCCTCTCATCCATAATAATGAATGATTACAACATCTATTTATAAGATAGACTGACCTAATCAAGTTTCACATAAAACAATATTAACTCTATGATCATAGGTTTACAACTTGACCTTGATCTTTTATTTTATGTGTTTTAAATAAGTTAGACTCATTAAAACACTTACAATAATGTTTCTTGTCCCTTAAGTAATTTTTTTAAAACAAATTAAGACTCTATAAATAGAATATCAATTTTTATTTGACTTGGAAGTTAGATCCACGTTTTGTGAGATGTAACTAAATTTTGGTGTCTGATGCTCAGTTTGCATAGAAATTAGTTTACCTGTCTTTCGATGATCCTTTGATTGACCTGTCCATCAGGTTCCCTTTCTCTATTGAGTTCCTCTATTTCTAATCTTTCAGTTTTTCTTGAGATTTGTCTCGTCGGGTTTCTCTGTCAAGTTGTTCCTGTCGGTTTTCTCTTATCCTATCTTTAGGTGTATGATTACCAAAAAATTTCTTTGCATACTAATCGAAAAATAATGTCATGAAAAGGATCTTTGTGTTTTCTTCTCTCACTATGTTGTTTGGCTTCCGCATTGGTTCTGCAAGGTGGTTTGGTGGTTGGGAGAGCCTTTGGCTCCTTCTCCTTCTCCTCCTTGCATCAGGTGGTATCAGAGCATTGGTGAGATCTAAGTTCCTTCTTATAAAACCTAACCCTAGTTGGTATTATTGTGGGGTAGTAGGTTGCGATCTGAAATACAATTACAGAAGGATTCAAGATGGTTTGTGGGAGAGGAAATGGAGATCTAGGTCTTGTTAGTAATAACTGAGAGGGGGGGTGAATCAATGGCCTCAAATATTTATCCATTTAAACTTCAATCCACCAATTAATACACCTCAAATTATTAAGTCCCTACAAGATGTATGCCTTTGAAATACTTGAAATAAATAGCTGACTATTATTTTACCTTGTCTGTCCTTCTTCTCTTTGATAACCGATAAGCAGTAAAATGTATTTACCGATACTTAGTAAATATGCAGAGTATACCAATCAATCCATAGATGCATATGTGAAATGTAAAACAATAAAGTAATAAACCATACACACATACCACAAGGATTTTAATGTGGAAACCCTATTAAGGGAAAAACCATTGGGACCGGTACCCCAAATTTTCACTCTTCTGAAGTGAGCCCTGTTAGGAGCCAACCCTGTTAAAGGTTACAAACACACTATTAAGTGTGACCTTGTTAGAGGATTTTTATACATAGGTTGTCACTTAGTATCTAGCTTCTATGCTAGCATCCTTGAATCAGCCTCCTTTTTAGACTGTCAATAGGCTTTAGGTAAGATTGATGCTACTATCATGAGTCAGCCTTCTAGTAATCTGTTAAGATATACCTTAATTGTAAAGACTATTATGTCCTGCTCTGTTAAGAGACTTAATGCTTCAATGGTTAAAATGAAACACAATGACCTGTTTCTAATGCAACTTTGAATTTTTGATATTCAGATCTATTTATGTACAATACCTTTCTAATCAATGTATCAATTCTATTCCTTTATTCTTCATTCTTTCTGCTCTATGATGTTGTGCTTCACTGTGTGTCGGTGTCTACAGAATTCTTTAGCTCTCCCTTAGCTATATTGATCAGGACTGTATAAAGTTTAACCTTCATCAGTTTCTCTTCAGCATATTATTTCAAATCACTCCCCCATGTATCTGAGTGTTGTCTTAAATGAATTATACTTGTCTCTTATATAGACATGATATTCCTTAACTCTTGGTTCTTGATTCTTGATTCTTGGCGTGAAAAACAATCCAGCCAAATTGATTTATAGCTTTAACTCCTGATTTATCTCATAGTTATCTTATTTCTAGCTGTGTAAATCATCTTTAAATCACTTACTTAATTGTGGTTGAATAAAAAATATAAAACAACCAGTTAATTCTTTCTTTAAGCTTTGCCAGCTAGATATTTTGTCATTTTCTGATCTCTCTATTCTGTCGGTCAATTCTGTAGTTTGTCACCAGTAACAACTACCAGTTCCATTGGTATAACTTCAATTAGCTTTAGGATCTCCATCCATTGGGCATCATTGGATCTTTCTTGTCGGGCAACACTATTTTCAGCTCATCGGGCATCCTATGATTTATGCTTCATCAGGCAACACTGTCTTCTGCTCGTCGGGCATCAATGTGACTTTATTTCTGTATTTACCAATGGTGTGCACTCCACCAGTGTAGTTTTTCACTTGGTGAATACTTGAATTTTATACATTTCTAAAAGCATAACCTTTGTTCTATTGATTCTCTAAATTCTTTGGCATTATGTATATGACCATATAGAAGATATCAAGTTGACATTAATGACAATACAAACCATTAACTGATTTAATGTCTTGCATCATCTTTAACTTAACATTGTCAAACATTCAGTCAGTTACATGTCATCAATCTCTCCCTTTGGCATTGATGGAAACATACTATATTATCACACTATACTATTTCTAATACAACATGAAATACAATTGTTGAGATTCATCAAATTACCAAACAGTTTGTTTTGATAAATGGTAAAAATGTTTGACTGCCGATAAGCTCTATGTTAGCTTAGATTTGATTCTTGTAGCTTTCCTTTTTCTTCTTCTGATGTGTTGTGTCTTCTTTCTATGTCAATTTCTCTCTCTTTTTCTTTTAAGTCTCTGTTCTTTGTCTTGTGTTTGCAACTTTTATACAAATACTCTCCCTATGGATATGATTTCTCCCTGTTTGGAGTAATCTGATAATGAATAGTTTCTGATGATGGTGATAATATGAATAAATTCTCTCCCTTTGAAATTAATTCCAAACAAATATTTTCACAAATATCTGACATTCTATCAAACAATTTCTTCTTTCCATAATATATTCCTTGAATTTCCCTTATCCATCATCAATATAATAGTTTGCTCTGGTGCTTGGTTATGATATATACCTTTCTGTATATAGATGTAGCTTTGAAGTTCAGCTTCTGCTTGCATCAATCATGAATGATATTCTGATAATAGATGGCTGATGCAGCTTTCAGTCCTATTACTGACTGATAGACATGGGTTTGACTACTAGTCTTTTTCTCAGGTACTCAAATATATCCTTGGGCAGTGTCTTGGTGAAGATATCAGCCAATTGTTCCTTTGATTGCACATATTCAAGTATCACCTCTTTTTCTTGAACTTGTTCTCTTAAATAATGATACTTGATGGCAATGTGTTTATTCTTTGCATGCATGACTGGATTCTTGGAAATATTTATTGCACTGGTGTTATCACAATAGATAACTACTAGTTCTATGATTTTCATATTCATACCTTCCAACAACTATTTGATCCATCCAATGTTTGAGCAGTTTGCAGCAGTAGCAACATATTCTACTTCTGCAATAGACTGAGAGATGCATCCTTGCTTCTTGCTAATCCATGTGACAAGTCTATCACCCATAAAGAATGCTCCTCCAGTTGTGCTCTTCCGGTCATCAAGATTTCCAGCCCAATCAATGTCGGTAAACACTTTTAGTTCAAATTTTCCTTCTCTTCTATACCATAAGCCAAATTCCTCAGTATTCTTTAGATATCTTAGAATTCTTTTCATAGAAGTTATATGTGATTCCCTGGGGTTATTAGAAAATATAGCAACAATTCCTACTACATGTGCAATATCTGGTCTAGTGTGTACAACATACATGAGTTTCCCTATCATGGATCTATATAGAGTTTGATTTACCTTTGTTGTCTTGTCCTCCTTTGTTAATTTTCATCCAGTAGCCATCGGTGCTCCAACAGGTTTGGAATCTTCCATCTTGAATATTTTTAGAACTTGTTTGATGTATTTGGACTGTATAATGAAAATACCTTCACTTTGTTGAATGATCTGCAGACCAAGAAAGAACTTGATCTCTCCAAACATAGACATCGAAAATTCCTTGCTCATCTCATTAGAAAATTATTTGCATAGCATAACATTGCCTCCAAATATGATGTCATCAACAAATATTTCAGCAATCAAAGTGTTAGCATTAGTGTCTTCTTTCAAATAAAGATTACTGTTCTCTCTAGTCCTTATGAATCCAATACTTGTTAGATAGGAATGAAGTCATTCATACTAGGCTTTGGGAGCTTGTTTTAATCCATACAAGGCTTTGTGAAGTCTACATACCATGTTCCTTTTTTCTGGATCCACAAACCCTTCTG
The DNA here is from genome assembly GCA_018584345.1 of Thuja plicata. Taxonomy (NCBI): domain Eukaryota; kingdom Viridiplantae; phylum Streptophyta; class Pinopsida; order Cupressales; family Cupressaceae; genus Thuja; species Thuja plicata. The sequence continues at coordinate 1,491,319 of MU225693.1, forward strand.
GTTGTTCAATGTATACCTCTTCTTCAAGTATTCCATTTAGGAATGCTAACTTGATGTCCATTTGATATACCTTGAATCCTTTGTATGCAGCATAAGAAAGTAGAATTCTTACTCCTTCTAGCCTAGCAACGGGTGCAAAGGTTTCTCCATATTCTATACCTTCCTCTTGTGCATACCCCTTGCATACTAGTCTTGCTTTGTTCCTTGTGACTTCTCCATTCTCATTTAGTTTGTTCCTGAATATCCATTTTGTACCGATGACATTCTTGTCATCTGGTCTTGGCACAAGTGACCATGTCTTATTCTTCTCAATTTATTCAATCTCATCATTCATAGCACTTATCCATTCTTTATTATCTAGTGCAGTATTGACAGATTTTGGTTCAAACTCACAAATTAAGCAATTTGAGTTTAAAGACTTACTCCTTGTTCTTGTACCAGCTTTCTTATCTCCTATGATCTGGTCCTCTGGATGGTTCCTTCTTACATATCTTGCAAGTACAGGTACARCTCTTTGCATATCAGCTTGATCTTCATTACCTTGCACATTATYTTGATCATTATCCTGACYGTCRGTAACAACATTCTGACYGTCGGTWGCAACATTMTGKTGTTCTRGATTTAWGYACTRTTGCTCGRGTARAGTKATGGGTTCTTCAYWGTATACAAACTTGTTGTAGTCYTCTGGTTCTTTTGTGCTTTCYAGCTCATTCTTTTCTGCAAATTCATCAATCTTCACATTTGCACTTTCAACTATTTTKTTAGARGCYTTGATTAGACATTTAAAAGCTTTGCTTTTGGTAGAATACCMCMAAAAAATACCTTCATCACTTTTGGCRTCRAGMTTTCCATTTCTATCATMTTTTAAGACATARCATTGACTTCCAAATATTTTGAAGTAACTTACATTGGGTGTTTTACCATACCATAGCTCATAAGGAGTCTTCTTTGAGTCCTTTTTCAATTGTACTCTGTTAAGTGTATAAACAACAGTGCTAATAGCTTCTCTCCAAAAGATCTATGTGATGTCCTTCTCTATCATCAGTGTTCTTGCACAGTCAACTATTGACCTGTTCCTTCTTTCAGCAATCCTATTTTTCTGTGGTTTTCTTGGTGTAGAAACCTATCTTTTTATACCATGCTCATTACAGAAATTAGTGAATTCATCTGATATAAATTCTCCTCCTCTATCTGATCTCAAACATTTTAGATCCTTACCACTTTGTTTTTATACCATAGCTTTATACCATTTAAACATCTTGAATGCTTCAGATTTTTCTTTTAAAAACATGGTTGTCATCATTCTAGAGTAATCATCAATAAAGAGAATAAAATATCTATCTCCATAATAGCTCTTTGTCCTCATAGGTCCACATAAGTCAGTATGGACTAAATCTAGAATATTGTCAGATGTATGGATTTTGCTTTTGAAACTAGACTTTGTCATTTTACCTTTTTGACAATTTTTGCACATGATGTTGTCTGGCTTTGTCATCATTGGTAAGCCTCTTACACTTCTTTTCCTACTTATTTTCATCATGTTGTCAAAATTCACATTACACAACCTTTTGTGCCACAGCCATATGTCTTTATTTCTAGCTATCAAGCAAGTGGGGTTAGTATCATTTAGATAGAATAAGTTACCTTTGGTCTGTTCACCCGTACCAATCAGTTTTCCTGATTCATTGAAGATCTTTGCCTTTTTGTTCTCAAATGCTACTTTGTGACCTGAATTATTTAGCTAAGAAACACTCAATAGATTATAGTTCAATCCTTTTACCCAATAATCATTTTCACATTTAATTAGGTTATTCAGCATTACTGTTCCTTTACCTTCAATTTGACAAGGAGAATCATTTCCCATTCTTACTGTACCACCTTTATAATATTAAAAAGTATTAAAATTTTCTTCATCACCGGTCATATGGTGAGTGCAAGCATTATATATAATCCAGGTATCATTTTTACTAATCTTAGATATGAGTATAGTTTCTTCATACCTTTCATCTTCATCTGAATCATCCTTCACAGCTACAAAAACTATCTCAACATCATCATCTGGTTCAGTATCATAATCTTCATCTTTGCAAGCAACTAGATAGCTAGCCTTCTTTCCTTTGTCCTTGTAATCTCAGGTATCACTTCTTTCTGATCGTTGGTAACCTTTGCAATCTTTGTTATCACCTCTGTTAGATTTCTTCTCAAAAGATCTGTTGTCACTTTTGTCATCTTTTCTTTTATTAGGACATCTTGTAGCAAAGTGTCCAATCTCTTTACATTTAAAACATACAAGTGGTAACTTGCCTTTATATTTACCTATGCCTCTTAGCATTCTTCTTGCCATGAGTGCTTCAGTTTCATCTAGATCTTCTTCTGCACTTTCATTTTCACTGTCTCTTCTAGATGAGTGTCTCTAACTAGATTTGATTATTCTCATAGAAGACTTGAATGCAGACTCTAAGCTTGGTAAGATACTATTATCAAAGTTATTCATCTCAAATGAAATCAATCTACCAATCAGGCTATCAAGAGTGACTTTATTATTTGCTACTACTCTCATTTCTTGAATAGCAGAGACTCTAATAGCATAAATAGGCAATAAGGTTCTTAGGATTTTACTTACCACTATTTCCTCTTCAAGTCTACTTCCAACGCCTCGTATAGCATTGACTACTTCTTTTATTCTTGTGATGTACTGTGTGATGTTTTCACCTTATTTCATTCTAAGATCATCAAACTTTCCTCTAAGGCTTTATGCCTTGGCTCTTAGAATATTTACATCACCTCTATGTACAAGTTTCAACTTGTCCCACATTGTCTTTGCATTTTTACAATCTTTGACATCCTCAAATTTAGCATCAGAGAATGAGGTTGAAAGCTCTATAACCATGTACTTATGTTCATGTTTTACTCTTAATTGATCTACTATCAATGGTCCTATAGGCAACACATATGCAGTATCTAAGTATTGAGTAATATCATTACGAATACCTGATAAGTGAAGCTTTATCCTACTTTTCCATGAAGCAAAGTTGTCCTTGTTCAACTTGGGCACATCTCATCTATTCATCTTGTGATTCTTACTTAGGTCTTGAAACCTTCCTTCTAAGCACACAAGCTCTGATAACAATTGTTAGTAATAACTGAGAGGGGGGGTGAATCAGTGGCCTCAAATATTTATCCTTTTAAACTTCAATCCACCAATTAATACACCTCAGATTATTAAGTCCCTACAAGACGTATGCCTTTGAAATAATTGCAATAAATAACTGACTGTCGATTTACCTTGTCTGTCCTTCTTCTCTTTGATAATGAATAAGCAGTAAAACTTATTTACCGATACTCAGTAAATATGCAAAGTATACCAGTCAATCCATAGATCCATATGTGAAATGTAAAACAATAAAGTAATAAACCATACACACATAACACAAGGATTTTAATGTGGAAACCCTATTAAGGGAAAAACCACAGGGATCGGTACCCCAAATTTTCACTCTTCTGAAGTGAGCCCTATTAGGAGCCAACCCTATTAAATTTTACAAACACACTGTTAAGTGTGACCTTGTTAGAGGATTTTTATACATAGGTTGTCACTTAGTATCTAGCTTCTACGCTACCATCCTTGAATCAGCCTCTAGACTGTCAATAGGCTTTATGCTAATCTTACTACCATCCTTGAATCAACCTCCTTTTTAGACTATCAATAGGCTTTAAGTAAGACCGATGCTACTATCATGAGTCAACCTTCTGGTAATCTATTACGATATACCTCAATTACAAAAGATTGTTAAGTCCTACTCTGTTAAGAGACTTAATGCTTCAATGGTTAAACTGAAACACAATGACCTATTTCTAATGCAAATTTGAATTGCTGATACTCAGATCTATTTACGTACAATACCTTTCTGATCAATGTATCAATTCTATTCCTTTTTTCTTCATTCTTTCTGCTTTATGATGTTGTGCTTCACTGTGTGTCAGTGTCTACAGAATTATTTAGCTCTCCCTTAGCTTGATTGATTAGGACTGTATGAAGTTTAACCTTCATTATTTTCTCTTCAGTATCTTCTTTCAAATCACTCCCTCGTGTATCTGAGTGTTATCTTAAATGAATTATACTTGTCTCTTACAAAGACATGATATTCCTTAACTCTTGGTTCTTGATTCTTGATTCTTGGCATGAAAAACAATCCAGCCAAATTATTTATGGCTTTAACTCCTGATTTATCTCATAGTTATCTTATTCTCAGCTATGTAAATCATCTTTAAATCACTTACTTAACTATGGTCAAATAAAACAAATAAAACAACCAGTTAAGTCTTTCTTTAAGCTTTTCCAGGTAGATATTTTGTCATTTTCTGATCTCTCTGTTCTGTCAGTCAATTCTACAGTTCCTCACCGATAACATTTGCCAGTTCCATCAGTATAACTTCTTTTATCTTTGGGATCTCCATCCATCGGGCATCATTGGATCTTGCTCATCGGGCAACACTATTTTCATCTTGTTGGGCATCCTGTGATTTCTACTTTGTCGGGCAACACTGTCTTCTTCTCGTCGGGCATCACTATGACTTTATCTCTGTATTTACCGATGGTGTGCACTCCGCTGGTGTAGTCTGTCACTTGGTGAATACTTGATTTTTATGCATTACTAAAAGCATAACCTCTGTTCTATTGATTCTCTAAATTTTTTTGCATTATGTATATGACCATACAGAAGATATCAAGTTGACATCAATGACAATACAAACCATTAACTAATTTAATGTCTTGCATCATCTTCAACTTAACATTGTCAAAAATTTAGTCAGTTACATGTCATTAGATCTAGCTGATATTCTTAGATAGATGGCTGCTATATTGAAAGATTTTGAGACAGCCCAACACAAAGGAAGTCATTTTGATGATGTTAGTGATGATGAAATTGAAGAGGTTCAAGGTGAAGTTGCACCTGCACCTATGATGAATCAGGAAGAAGAGAGATTCCTGAGAGCTTTGACAAGTTTAAAATGCACACCTCAGTTTAATCCTCCTGAAAATAGTGGAAAGTCAAATTCTGATGAATTGATTGACTGCATAACAGAGATGGGAAAGTATTTTGAATATGAGAATATAGCAAAGGACAATAAGGTAAACATTGCAAGCACACAATTGAAAGGACATGCATCCCTATGGTGGGAACATCTACAATTGGATCAAAAGAAGAAAGGTAAAGACAAAATCAAGGTATGGGACAAGATGGTAAAAAATTTGAAAGGCAAGTTTCTACCTTGCGATTATCAGATTAACCTAATCAGGCGAATGCAAAGTCTGAAGAAGAAAGACAAATTAGTAAAAGATTATACTGAAGAATTCTATAGATTGGACATCAGATCTAGACATGTTGAAGATGAGGTGGAAAGAGTAGTAAGATACCTGAATGGCTTGAGAAATTCTATACAAGATGAAATCAGTTTGGTCAAGATGGAAAGCATTGAGGAGGCATACCAATTTTCCCTAAGAGCTGAAGAAAAGTTGAATAAAAGATATGAATAAAGACAAAGAGGTAGAGGTGGTAGATTCCCTAGAAGAAGAGGTAGATCTCATGGTGAGAATAGTATATTTGAACTATACAAATCAATTACAGACACATCTCAAGACAAAGGAAATATTGAATGGAAAGGAGAAAATTCATACCAAGGAAGAGGTAATTACTCCCAAGGTGGTTATAGCAGAAAAGTATTCCAAGCTACTTTTTACAATTGTGGTGAAGAAGGACATAATCCTTTGAATGTACACATGCAAGAAAGAAAGGTAGTAGTAGAAGAACTACATTAGTGCAAGATGAGTCACCAAATGAGGCTGAAAAGGAAGGAAATTTCATGATTCGAAGGATACTTTGGAGTGAAAAGGATAAGCAAGATCTGATAAGGAAAATTTTGTTCAAGAATAGATGTAGAGTTGCAGATAGAGTTTGGAAAGTGATTGTTGACAGTGGAAGCTTGGAGAATCTCGCATCTGAGGAAATGGTTGCAAAGTTATAGTTGGAGAGGATGAAGCACCCAAAACCCTATCAGATCTCAAGGATCAAGGATGATCATACATTAATGGTGACTGAACAATGTTTTGTGAATCTAAAAATTGAAAAGTACTATAATAAGGTGTTGTGTGATATTTTTCCTATGGATTATTGTCATATTTTGTTAGGTAGACCTTGGAAATATGACATACATGCTATACATGATGCAAGATTGAATAGATACTCTATTTGGGTTGATGGTAAGAAGAAAGTTTTGTTACCTTTGGTTGAATAATCTGTTAGTGAGATATGTACATCTGTGAAAGTTTGTCTAATGCAAGGTAGACAGTTTGTTAAAGATTTGAAAAGGAATTATATCTATTATGCTTTGATTCCTAAAAAATTAAGTAAGAATACAAAGGATGACATTCCTATAGAAGTTGAAAAGTTGCTTACTGAGTACAAGGAGATAATTTCAAATAATGTGTTAGAATAATTCAGGGACAACTGAGAGGGGGGTTGAATTAGTTGTCAGCAACTTTAAATATTTTATACTTATTAATTATGTCTGATATAAATTAAATGCACATTTATATAACACATTGCACAACACATCAATTTGATTATGGTGAAACCAAATGGTAAAAACCCTAGTGGGAATTAGTACCCACAAAGAACTATACTGTTTATAGTAATCCCTGTTAAAAGATATTTCAACCCTGTTAGGAGTTGTACAATACAATGCAGTAGTATAGTTGACCTGGTTAAGGGTCAGACCCTATTAGGAGTCTTTTATAATAACCCTGTTAGGGGTGGTGAACTCACTGTCCAAGTGGTGAAGGCTACAACCTTCTGGATAAATGATACACACTGTATCAACAAGATGAACTACTGTATGTGACACTGCTTGTCTGATCAGTTCCTTTTATGCACCGATGCTTTAACCTCTTGTAAAGAAATATAACAATCTAATCTAAATTCTGAATGCTTCAACATAAACATCTATATTATCAACATATCATAAATATAGCTCTGTTGCATCAACACTCTGCTCTGCTTGTCAATCTCTGGCTTTTTCAACTCTTCTTATCACAAATGACCTTCTATAAATATATACACCAAGTATGAGATCATGGGACCTGTTAGACAACTCTTCATAACATCTTTGTCAGATCTACTAAGTGCATAAGCATAATAACAACCGTGTAAGTCAATGCTGAACAGACGCGTCGCTTCACTAAGTCGGCTTCACCAAATTGGCCATAACACTGCAATATTCTTGAAACATGTTTGGCACTTTTAGATTAATATCAATAACTCATAACTCATCATGAATATACACATGCATATCCTGAAGATAGGTACAACTTGATCAACATGTTACATACGTTGGCCTTAAACCGTTATTCCTCTAGAATTGTAACCGTCAATAACAAAATTACATATCTTTACTGAAACTTCATATTTGGGTCTACGTGTATGAACATAGCATATTAAACATGTCAAAAACAAGTATCTATCCATGTTGTTCTTAATGTCATCATATGGATAAGTACATACAGAAGTACTGTTGTGTATTATATGTTGTCATCAATGACAAACATACAATCAATCAACTATTCAGAATCAAATCTCCAACAATCTCCCCCTTTGGCATTGATGGCAACATATGATATAAAAACAACTTATGTTCATGGTGTCTTCTTTCTAATACAATCTTCTCAATATCCTCAACAAAGGTTCATCTACACTACTGCAGTTTCATGTACTGTGTATTCTGAATACTCCCCCATTGTCATACTTCCCTACTATGTTCCTTTACTCCCCCATAGTATAAGCTCCTTGTATGTGTTCCTTGTTTGTCTTGTTTTTACTGGTACATACTCCCCCATTGATATCAATGGAAAAGGGTGCCATAAACTATTAAGCTCAGGTACTACTCCAGAAGTAGAGTAGTCAACCATTCATTAGTCACACAGGACTGATGTTCTTGCTACTTTCTTTAATCAAACTTAGGAGAGGGAATGACTCCCAACTTCTCCCTTAGATATTCAAAAGTATCCTTTGCTAAAGGCTTTATGAAAATGCTTGCTAACTGATCTTTTGTGCTTACATAGTCTAATGTCACTTCCTTGTCTGCAACTTTTTCTCTCAGAAAATGGTACTTGATCTCTATGTGTTTTGTCTTTGTGTGCATCATAGGGTTCTTATACATGTTAATAGTACTGGTGTTATCACAATGAATAACAATAGGATAGTCAACCTAATTACCAAAGTATTTAACCATCTGCTTGATCCAAACAATTGTTGTACAGTTCAGTGCTGCTGCAACATATTTTGCTTCTGCCGTTGACTGAGAAATACAATTTTGCTTCTTACTTGTCCAAGATACCAACCTTTCTCCAAGAAATATTGCTCCTCCTGAAGTTCTCTTTCTGTCATCAATACAACCTGCCAAATCTGCATCAGTATACACATGAAGTTGTGTATTCTCTAATTTTGGATACCATAAACCATAGTCTATAGTTCCCTTAAGATATCTGAATATCCTCTTGATTTCCATTAAGTGATTATGCTTGGGTTGAGCTGCAAATCTTCCAACAATGCCAACTGCATTAGATATATCAGGTCTTGATTGAGTTAGATAAATAAGCTTTCCAATCATAGATTTATACAATGTTTTATCAATTGTTGTGGAGTCATCATCTTTTGAAAGTTTACTTCCTGTGATCATAGGAGTGCATACTGGCTTGCAATCCTCCATCTTGAAGGTTTTCAATATTTCCTTCACATATTTTGACTGATTAATGAATATTCCTTTATCTTCTTGCTTTACATTTAATCCTAAAAAGTACTCATTTCAAATTCATTCTGCATTTCTTTTGCAAATACTTTACTAAGATTGTCATTACCACCAAAGATAATGTCATCAACAAATATGGCAACTAATAGTAATCCATCTAGTGTTTCTCTTGTGAACAAGTTGCAATCTGCTGCTCCTTTCTTGAACCCAATCTTAGTGAGATAACCATCTAATCTCTCATACCATGCTCTTGGGGCCTATTTGAGTCCATAGAGTGCTTTCTTTAGTCTGCATACCATGTCTGGTTTATCTGAAAGGTTGAATCCTTCAGGTTGTTCTATGTAGACTTCTTTTAAGTCACCATTCAAAAAAGTTGATTTGACATCCATTTGATAAACTTTAAAATCTTTTATTGTTACATATGCCAAAAATAATTTTATGGCTTCCAGTCTGCTCACAAGGGAAAATGTATCAGTGTAGTCTATTCCTTCTTTCTACGCATATCCTTTACATACTCATCTTGCTTTGTTCCTTATTACTGTACCTTCTTTATTCATTTTGTTTCTGAAAATCCACTTTGTTCCAATCACATTTTTATCACTTGGTCTAGGAACCAATTCCCATGTGTCATTCTTGATTATCTGATCTAGTTCTTCTT